>JANAVB010004708.1:0-43219 GCA_029216955.1 Iris pallida
AGTTCGTCTACTTTCATCTTCTTCTTGAAGATCCATTTGCATCCGATGGGTTTAGCTCCTTCAGGAAGATCAACCAACACCCAAGTGTTATTTGAGGTGATGGAATCAATTTCATTATCAATCGCCACCTTCCAGAAAACCACATCTCTGGTCTTCATCGCCTCATCATAGGTAAGCGGATCTGCTTCCACATGATAGGTGACAAAGTCATTTTTGAAGTCCTTCGGCCTCCTCACACTCTTCGCTGACGGCTCAATGAGTTCTGGTTCAACCGTTGTTTCAATAACAACATCTTCTTGGACTACTTTTTTATTGAAACTTTAGTTTCCTGTGCACCCACATTATTCTCTAGAATATCCGCAAGAACAATGTTTTTGCCTTGCAAATTTGTCTTTAAAATATTTTGCATCACGAGACTCAATGATATGATTTGACTCAATATCAAGAAATCTCTGAGCATCACTCTTCTCGATATACCCCAAAAGATCGTCATTATAGTCCTTGTCCCAAGCTTCTGAATCTTCAGATCTGGAAGCTTGACATATGCCAAACACCCCACACTCGAATGACATTCAAGTTAGGTCTAACCTTGAACCAGGGTTCATGAAGAGTAATTTTGAAGTTGCATGAGGCACTCTATTTAGAATAAAAGTGGCCGTCAATGCAGTTTCTTCCTAGTAGCTCTTTGGAAGACCCGCAGTCAATAGCATTGAGTTAATCATTTCTATTAACGTTATGTTCTTCCTCTCTGCTACTCCGTTTGATTGAGGAGAGTATAGAGTCGTACTCTCATTGATAATTCTGTGTTCTTTACAGAACGATGCGAATTCATGGACCTGTACTCTCCACCTCGATCACTTCTTATTCTCTTAAGTTGTTGTCCAGTCTGCCGCTCAGCTTCGGCCCTGAACTCCTTGGACTTCTCGAATGCTTCATCTTTCGCCTTTACCAAGTAGACGAATGCATACTTTGAGAAGTCATCGATGAAGGTTATAAAATACTTCATCCCGACCTTTGTAGAGAATTGTTTGAAGTCACAGATATCGAAGTGTACCAACTCCAAAGATTTGTACTTCGATAAACCGAGGAAAGGGTTTCTTTGTGATCTTCGTTTGAGCACAAACTTCACATTTCTCTACCTTACCTCCCACTTGGAGATAAGTCCTAGACTAGACATTTTGTTTATTCATTTACAATGAACATGTCCTAGACTATTATGCTACAACTCAAGAGTATAAGTAGAAGGAGTGATTGCATTAATTACATTGGAGTGATTTACAAGCTAAATTTGAAGATTCCTTCGCTACAAAAAGCTTTTCCAAAATATGTTCCTTTTATAGGCATCACCATCTGGCCAGCATTGATGTCTATCCTGAGGCCTGTATTGCAAGTAAGCCTCCCAAGATCAGGTTCTTTGTGATAGCAGGTACATGCTTCACACCTTGAAGCGTCAGAGACTTCCTCGAAGTTAGCTTCAAAACCCCGTCCCGATCCCGAGCACTTCAGCTTGTGATAATTGGTTCACCACCATAACTACTTCAAAAGTTGGTGTATAGGTGGTAAACCACTCTTTGCTGGAGCAGACATGGCAGGTGGCTCCAGTGTCTACCAACCAGTCAGAGTCAGCCCCCACCGCATCAACCTGCACAATCATAGCAACAACGTCAGTGATCATAGATACCTTGCTAGGCTCTTCTTGCTCTGATTGCTTGGTCTTTGTTTTGCATTCATTCTTGAAGTGGCCCTTCTTGCCATACTTGAAACAAGGCATTTGAGCCTTTGACTTCTTTTGCTTGAGGGAAGTCCCCTTCACATTCAGATTGTTAGGGTCCCTCTTCTTACTGTAGGAAGCTGCATGCTTTCCCCTTGGTTCCCTGGTATGAACCAGATTTGCATTTAGCCAATTGCTTGGACGGTGCGTCCACCTTCAGTTGAGCCCTCATTTGGTCCTCAACGTAGATTTCCTACAGGAGATCGTCAAGACTGACCTCCAACTTCTTCTTATGCATGTTTGCATAGAACTTGCTCCACCCAGCAGGGAGCTTCGAAATGATCCCTCCAATAATAAACTTGTCGGCGAGAGGCATCGCCTCTTCTTCCAACTTCTGTCGCAGTTTCAGGAACTACTTCACCTGCGACAGCATTGGCTTCTCGTCCTCAAAGAACCACTTGTGATATTTCTCAACAAGAAATATCTTGCTGCGGTTCTTATCATCCGCGTACAGTTTTTCCAGAGACTCCCAAATCTCTCTAGTAACAGTCTTCTTTGAATAAGATTCGGAAAGGGAATCTTCCATAGCATTTAGGATCATAAGCCTACAAATTCTATTGTCCTTCTCCACTTGGCCTGGTTCTTAGTAGCCGCAGAGATTGTGCACTACGTCCAGAATAAGTCGTTTTAGCGAAGCCAAAAATGCGCTAAAACAAAATTCCGTCGCTAAGAATATTTAGCGACGAAATTATCGACGTTTTGGGCTGGTCCAAAAATGTAAGTCGCTGATCTTCAAAACGTCGCCAAACGTCGCTACCACGGCGTATACCGACGTATATATACGTCGGTATATTACCGACGCCTACCGTCGCGTCATCGGTAGTTTAGCGACGTGCAGGAAGTCGCTACACGTCGGTAAAATCCTAGGAATTCTTGGGATGATTACTCCTCAATTCTTTTGACACCCAAACATAGAAAAGTAATTATTTTTCTTTCCCAATCCGATAATTCGATAAACCAAACGAGAAAAGTAAACCTAACTCAATATTGTTGTTGATTTTTCCTACAAGTCTACACTCAACATGCTGTCAAACATCGCCGTGGATGTGTGTGTGTGTGTCTGTGTGTGTGTGTCCGTGTGTGTGTGTGTGTTCGTGTGCGTGTGTGTGTCCGTGGGAGGAGGAGGAGGAGGGAAGAGGAGTTAGGTTAGGGTTTATACCTGAGGAAGAGGAGTAGCTCGATTGGGGAGGAGCTCGAGGAGGAGGAGCTTGACGGGGGGGTAGGGGTCGCCGGAGGTGGAGGGAGTCGCCGGGGGGGGAGGGAGTCGCCGGAGGGGGGGGAATTTGAGATCGAAATTTCTAATTTTCGAGTGAGGGGAAAAAGGAAGCAGCGTGCCCTAAGTAAAAAAGTTAGCGACGTCAAGAGTAGACGTCGCTACACGTCGCAAATATTTTAATATATGGCAAAATATTTTAATATATGGCGAATATTTTAATAATATGTCGCTGAATCGCTATTCAGCGACGTAATATACCTAGTATCGCTGGACATCGCTATTCAGCGACGTTTTGCGATGTCTGTAGAAAGGAGTCGCTATATTACATATCTAGCAACGTAATTTCTTTCCGCGCTAAAATGCGTCGCTAAAATGCGATATTTTAGTAGTAGTGGCTGCAGATCCAGTTTATAGAATAGTAGTTTCCTCCTTAATCAGCACGTGATCAACATCAGAGAACTGAATATTGAGGAAAACCTTTCTTTTCCATATTTGATAGTGTTCACCATCAAATTGTTCTAACTTAGAGAAGTTAGGATTGATTAGCGAAGCACAAAAGTTTTCCATTGTAGCAATTAAGCTTTGAGATTGTTATTGTTGGGGCACAATTTTCAATAAAAATGAGAAAATAAAATAATTGTAAAAATAAAGTTTCAACGCAACACTTCAAAGAAGGTGCACAACAGAGATCCTAGGAGGATTTGGATTACGATAATCTAAAAAGATCTCGTAACAGTAGCAAACAACAGTGGCACTTCTAAACAGAAGGTACGAATCGAAATACTAACAGCGGCATCGATGAGAGACGAAAGATGGAAGATGGCCTGCTGGGGTGAATGATCACCGTTGCTCAAAGCTTAATTCGCCTCATACAAATAGCTTCCAAGAACAAGCAAGTTCGTCGAAAAACTCTGGAACACTCTGCTCTTCTGACTCCTTGGATGGCAGCGAACTCCTGCGGCGCTAAGTGACGCTGGTGCAATGCTGCTCTTCTCTCTCAAAGTCTGTGGGAATTGTAATGAATTCTGAACTCTGTACTTGTGTTAAGAAATATTAATGTACTCTTATATTCTATTACTTGTACATCTACTGTGAGAGAGAGAGCCTTATATAGCCTGCGCAGTAACTGCCCAGTTAGCAGAACGTTCGGGAAGTAGAAAAAATTGCCCCGAACGTGCTGTAATGGCTCAAATCGTGTATAGACACGATCTGAGTCAACTTACGCACAGCGTGCGCAACTTGCGCCACCCGCACAACTAGCACACTGCGCGCATAACACCACTTGCGCCACACGCACCGCGCACAACTTAAGCGCACTATGTTAAGTGCTAAGTGCAAAGTGTACCAACAAAATGCCACAAAATGCCATATTACACCTCATGAGCCCATGAGCCGAGTCCGAGTCGCTAAGCCCCTACGGGCTTAACTCTAATGGAAATAAATTCTCAAGAGCAAAAAATGAATGCTTCATTGTTGATCTAGGCTTTTTTCCATTAGAAAAATACCCCCCACATGGCACACCATGTGCATCTTCACACCACATATGCATCTCTAAAAGAGCATAGCTAATATATAGAGATACAACTCCTTTGGCCTAGCCGATGTAGGACTAAAATTTCAAAACAAAAGGCCAAACTCCAACAAATTGTTTGTGAATAAATAAAAAAAAGAAGGGGACGATATATGTGATGGATATCAATGAGATTCTGAAGCAGAAGAACAGTTTCATTTCGTGGAAAGGATTACAGTCGAAGCACCGGTGAAATTGCCGTGATCCGGTCAACTCACCCTCCTTGGTTTTTGTTTTCTTATTTCTGAAAAAGTTTCCCATATTGAATATTTTACAACATTGCAAGTCTTATAAATCTACATGGAATTAATATGTTATAGCATTGCAAGTCATTTATAAACTGTTTGGTGCTCATTAAATAGACATGGTAGTCTTACAAGTAGTTCAGCTGAGTAAATGAATCATGCTCACGCTTCTTATTGGATATTTAGCATATAAAACGTTGGAGATGCAGATAACTGAGGTGCAATCGAATGATACATTTTGGTATTATTTGATTTGAATATTGCCTGAACTATGTTTATGCATCCGATACATATATTGATATGTGCAACCTGAATCCTTAATAGAATTTTTAGTTTACTTATGCATCTGATACATATATGAGAGAAAAATATGTAGTCTTACATTTTAACAAGTTCTACAATATTCACTTGGAACTAACTTGTTAAATTCTTGGAGACTCATAATATTTCCTTCCCCATGATGCTAAGTACTGGAATCACAACTTCAGTTGTAGCTGTAACATATGGGTTAGTAAAGCATAAATGCTAATTCATGTAAAATTACTTTGGGTATTTTGCAAGGATGTTGATGTTCACAAGTCGGTAAGGGCAGCTCTACTTTCCCTTTCACAAACATGGTATCTGTTCAGAATGATAGATTATAGGCTGGCATGGATTTTCCCACAAAAATGTTGCATATATTATAATTAGGTAAATGTGAATCAAATGGAAATGTTTTCAGAAGAGGCAGTCTCTGTTGTCTTCTGGCCTCGTTTGGTTCATGAATTTAAGGAACTAGGAAAGGAAAGTTGTTCCTTTCATTTGTTGTAGCCACAAACTTGGGAAACAATTTCCTGACAAAAGGGAAAATAAGAGGGAATATGGTTCCACTCATGACCCATGGGATTGATTTTCCCTCCTCCTTTCCCAACATTTATTATAAAAAATTATGACAAAACTAACCACGTGTTATTGCTTATTTTACCATTAACTCCTCGTATTTTGGGTCCCTTTGGATTTTCATAATGTCATTTTTATTTTAAAAGGTAAGGATATTATTGGAACATTGATATATTTTTGCTTTCTTTCATGCACCAACCAAACACTGGAAAGGAAATCAAATGGTCTTTCCTAGGTGGTTTCCTTGTTTTACTAAGCAACGGAAAGGAAATGTGACAGGAATTCGACTTTCCCATTCCCATGGAAAGTACAAGGGAATAATTTCCCTTCCGTGAACCAAACGAGGCCTAAGAATAGTGATGTGAGGAATTGGCTCTCCTTCATATGCTCATGTTATTTGACATTTATATTATTTAACATGGTATGTATTGTTTGTCCTCAATTAGATACTTCTATTATGCAGGTGAAAGGATGTGGAATTTCTAGAAGTTGAGGCTATACATGAGGCCCTTCAGTTAACTAAATCTGAATTACATGGCTGCAAACTTAAAGTGAGTCATTTTTGGTCGTCTATATTTGCTTTTGCTATTCTAATTTTAGAAGCGTTCATTGTATCAGCTATTCAGGTTTACTTGTATAAATTTTTTAATTCACAGGTGTCGTTACTAACAGTTTTGAGGGTGCCATGAAAAAGGATGTCGACAGTTTTGGTAGTTTTGATGAAGCCAAAGGAAGCTACATACTAATAGTTTTGAGGGTACCATGAAAAAGGGAATATTACGATGTATATATACATGTATTTGATATATTTTTGAAAATTGGTGATATTATGTACATTTCGAATATGATATTATAATTCAAAAAGAATGTTTCAAATATTGTTAAATTTAATAAATTATGTTGTCTGGTTCAAAATGAATGCCTTGGAATCGGTAAACATTGATCATTGCTTTTGTAAGGGTTTTGACTAACGTTTTGACAGATGATATATATATATATATATATATATATATATATATATATATATAGATATATATATATATATATATATATAGTCCCCTTGCAAGCCTGTCGACCCAAATGTCCCTTACGAGCCTTGAGCAACTCCTTGCGCGGTTACTCCGCTTTGTCGCTTTTTCCTCCATGCAGCTTGCGACATGCTTCTCTGACCTTGAACCCAGCCTGGTAGCACGGTCCACCTCTCTCTCTCTCTTTTTGCTCCACAATATTCTTAATATCGCCTTAGCGATCTAGCTAGCGTTGGGGGAAGACTTGTACGACTCTTCGAGGAGAAAGATAGTGCATCGTACGGGTCGAAGAACACTAAGTCCGTGACAAGTGGTATCAGAGCGAAGGTCGGTTGGTGCCATGTCGACATCTGAGAACGTCCAGGAGGGTCCCGCGTCGCCAAAAGAGGGGCACGCCAAGACGCACAAGAGGGGCAAGAGCAAGGAGTCTGCGGTGGAGCGTAGCCTTGCCGGTCTTGCCGAACGTGTTGAGGTCTTGGAGATAGGTTCGAGGGACATGGAGATGCGCATGGGCTCCATGGAGCAAAGCAACACTAGGCTAGAAGGTACTTCGATGGGCTGGAGAGTGACGTCACTTCGTCCATGACAATCTTTCGGGCGCAATTCCAAGAGATCCGATTCGCACTTGAGGAGGAGCTCAAGGGGTATCGTACAGAGATTGAGAACTTGCATATATATATATATATATATATATATATATATATATATATTAATAGATATGTGTGTGTGTGTGTTTTTGACAGATGGTATATACTTTTTATAACATTTTTGCAGGTGAAATATGTGACGTCACTTCGTCCATGACAATCTTTTGGGAGCAATTCCAAGAGATCCGATCCGCACTTGAGGAGAGCTCAAGGGGCATCGTGCAGAGATTGAGAACTTGCACATATATATATATATAATATATATATATATATATATATATATATATATTATATATGATATTTGTGGTGTTTTTGACAGGTGGTATATACTTTTTATAACATTTTTGCAGGTGAAATATGTGTGTGATCAATAAGAGTTTTAAAAAGCGTTATATATATAATATATATATATATATATATATATATAATTATAAAAAAAAAAATATATTATATATATATAATTATATATATCTATTTATATGTTTTCAAATATAATGTTATATATGGTTATATTTGTAATGTTTTAGAAATTTATTGTTATATAAAGGTGTATTTTATAATGTTTTCAGGGCAAAAGCGTTATATGTGAAGAGATCATTATAACAGTTTTTGAAAACATTTATAACACTGGTTTTTATCACGGTGTACAAAAAAGCGTTATAAAATGTCATTTATGACGGATTTTGCCCATCATGGAAAGGTATTTTTGTTGTAGTGGAAGGTAAGCCCCGTAGGGGCTTAGCTACTCGGACTCGAGCTCATGGGCTCATGAGGCGTAGTGTGGCATTTTGTTGGCGCACTTTACACTTAACATGTCAGCTGGACAGTCAGTATAAATATTCCTCTCCTCTCTCTCATTCAGTATAATTTATTCTTACAAGTTCCTTACAAATTTTTAGAGAACATAAGTGAGAAACAGTGCGCCATTTCTGTCCATCCGAGGAGTCAGAAGAGCATTCGACAGAGTGTTCCGAAGTTATTCTCCGTACTTGCTGGTTCTTGGAAGCTGTTCGTGCGGGGTGAAATTAGCTATGAGCTTCGGTGATCCGTCACCCCAGCAGGATTTTTTTAATTTTTTGTTTATTTCTTTTTTCGTTTATCTTATCCACTTGTATCTCGTTTTTAACGAGATCGTTTTCTGACCTGTTTGTGGGCAGTCATTGTTGCTGCTACAAAATCATTTGTGCCTTCTTCGAAGTGTTGCATTTGATTTCATTTCTCATAATCCTCAGGGATCTATTCTGTGCACCTTCCTCGAAATGTTGCACTAAAATCAGTTTTTTATCTTAAAATCACGCAACGGGATTAACATAATGCACCTTTCAAAGGAGTCGAATAGTCCTATATATGTTTGAACAAAATCTTTTGTATATAGGAATTAGATAACACAATCCATAATCCTTTCGATTATAGATTCATCAATCCTCACATTTAAATTGCATCTATGAACTTAAGCTCTACCCATGGTTTACAGTATCGGCCGATACTGATCCGATACGACCAATACCGATATGGTTGGGTGTGCCCCGATCTGATGTCAATCGATACCCGATACCGACATTTGGGATCACGTTTCCGGTCAATTCGACAAAGAAAATTAAATGAAAAAGGCCAATCAGCAAGTGTGCGAAAGCATAGTAAGTGTAAAAGTATATAAAAGAAGAAAACTTATCTCTCGCATGTAAACCAATTCGATAAAGGTAACTACTATTTCATTCAATTTCAAAACTAAGAAACTATAAATACTTAAAATTTGCCTAAATATATAAAATATATTTTCTAAATTGTTAATAATTTATGAATAGTTATTTTTTATACCAAAAAAATTGATAGCCCGATCCGAAACTGTTGATATTGTTGATATTGCCGATCCCGATACTCATAGGATTTGTCCGATACCGATTTCGATGCAGATATTGTGAACCTTCGCTCTAACCCTTCATTTTTTTGTCATATAGTATTTGTGGCTACGTACACTCTGGAGAAGTATGAAGATCATGTTGGCACTGGAGGGTGATGGTTCAGATCAACAAACATTATACGGTTCTGGATGCAAAGGTCATACGGAAGATCCTTAGAGGCCCATTTGTCGACAAGAAGAAACATTGATGAACAAACTCTTCTTTTAGTTTTGGTTTCGTATTACATCATGCTTCGATGGAGTGCGGGAGAATGGATATGAATTTGGGACTCATTGGTGTAGACATCATCTAGTGACAGCTTTATTTAGAGGATCAATTGTAAGGTTCAACCCAATCTATAGATTCCATATTCAGAATGTAGGAGCCTAGGCACATATTGGGCCTCTAAGGATCATCCCTAATCTATATAGAATCCCTAATCTATAGATTCTATATTCAGAATCTATAGATTCTATAAGGCCTCGTTTGGTTCGCAGAAAAGAAAGCAAAGGAATTCAATTCCTTGTTCATTTTTTTTCTTTGAAAAATTATAATTTTCATCTATTTTATTTTCCGATATTTGGAAAGGTCAAGAAAATTGGAAGAAAAAGTGAATCCCTAGAATGGTAAAGTGAATCCTAGGTGGGTGGGGGAAACCACTCCCCCCCCCCCCCCCCCCCCCCCATTTTTTTTAATTTCCATGAGAATCAGTTTCTTTTCACAAACATTTTCTTTGACATCCACATAGGAAAGGAATTACTTTACTTTTCTAATGCCATGATTCTGTGAACCAAACATGGCCTAATAGTAAAGTTCGATTAGAGTTCTATGGTCTCGTCCCAGCCACAAGACATTCAGAATATAGAAAATCATTTTGTAGATAGTAAGACTAAATTTGGAGCCCTAATTTATAGATTCTAGATTTTATATTATTTTTAAAAAAATTGATGACATATGTTCCATATCCATTCATTTTATCTAGACCTCAAATTTTACTTATTTAATATTCTCATACAAGCGCAATCCATTCTACATTAATTTTTTATTATAAATTAGCGACCCAAGATATATTTTTGAGCTCGACCTACTATTGATTCTCTCATCTGGGCTAGTTTTATATGTGTGACAATATGAATTGAGAGTAATGGTAGATTATGTGAAACAAATAATGTTGACTTTTTTCCTTCCAATGTATGACAATAAGACAAAAAAGTATGTTTAGGATAGTCAAATTTTAGCAGTCAAAAAATGCTTATTTGTCTAAGAAGATTAACATAAATTTAAATTCAAGCCTTATCTCTAATAATTTTAAGAGAAATTCTGAGTTGCACTCCGCTTTTATTACCATAATTCAATGTTCATCCCACCAAATTACCAGTTACCATAATGTAGAAGCCCCCACTTTTGACAAAAATTGTCTATAAATGACGGTCAACAACTTCAACCGTATTTTAGGACCAAAATACCCTCCCAATTACTGTGTTCCCCGCGCGTGCCCCTGTGCCGTACGTCCACCCCCACCGTGCCCCTTTCGCTTCTTCCTTCTCTCTGCGGACAACCAAAACCCCCACTGTCACGACCCGCACCCTAGAGTTAGGGCACGAGAACGTAACAACGTCCAGCCTACGCCGTAGTGTCGGCGGTAGAACGC
Organism: Iris pallida; assembly: GCA_029216955.1. NCBI lineage: Eukaryota > Viridiplantae > Streptophyta > Magnoliopsida > Asparagales > Iridaceae > Iris > Iris pallida. Next base: position 10,909 of record JANAVB010004708.1, read on the forward strand.
TGTCCTAGGTCTCAATGCATCTAACAGTATAGGACTAAACAGTTTATACTCCCCGAATGGGGGTGACATAGCAGAATGTAAACTCAATCACACTAAGGTAGAGCATAAAGAAAGATAGATAAAACATGAAATCGAAAAGAGATACAACAGATAGAAGTCTAAGTGTCTAAGATACAAACTCAGAATACATCTCAAAACTCAAATACAGTAATCCATAAATACATCTCAAGACAACTGAAATTAAACTATGAATAAACCCTAGCTATCTATACAACCTCTACTGTCTCCTCTAGGCTAGCAGGCAACCTCCAGGCTATCTGTAAAATTTATCAACGGGTCCAGTCAGGACTGGAGCGAGCACAGTACATCTCAACAGATCATAGCAGGTTAGAAAATATAATCATACAGTAAAGTAAGATACATGATCTGAAGGAAATACAGTATGTAAACAGAGAAAGAGAACTGTAATAGAAATATCTACTATAAGTAGAAAGCTAATAGTGGCTAGTGAGTCAGAGTACAATATCACTACAACAAAAAACCCTTTTAATGACGGCTAAAAAGCGTCATTAATGACGTACCATGACGCTTTGCAACCGTCATGAAAATGGGTGTTATAAATATTTTTTAAAAGCATCATAAAATAACCGTCATGAATATGATGAGTTTCTGCTACACTTATTTTCAGCGTAGTTTGAAAGCGTTATGAATAGATAATCTGTATAGACTCAATTCAGCACATTTATAACGCTCAATTCTGCACATTTATATATTACTCTCCAAAAAATTATAGATCAATGCTCAATGTTGCTCAATTCAATTTCAAAACATTCATTTTGAACCATATTCACAAGAAAACATCTAAATATTATAGAGTACCATTTAATCCATTTACAAATATATACATAACATATATCACCATCTTTATTACATTTTTTCAAAATAAGACATCCAAATACATATATTTACAACTACTACTAGTAAGTAGACCCTCAAAACTATTAGTACATTGGCTTCAACTTTGAGCACATCAAAACTGTCGGCATCACGTAGCAAAACCCTAAAAAATGTCTCCCTCCATCATACACTTTGGTTAAACTTTGTGTTAAAGAAGTAGCCAAGATGACTACACAACTCAAACAATTCTCTCAGAGGGGTCAGTTCAAGACTATCAGGTGATACAATGGGAGCAAGTAATGGTTCAAATACCTCCCAAACCTTATGTAGGTTGAGCCTTGTATCAATTAATATAGCACCTGCTATGCTTTCGACAATGTCTGCAAGAACCTGCGACAGCAAAAATGATACAAAGTAAATAACACCGTAAAAAGCAATGCTAGATACTCTGAAAAATCATCATACATAATGTTTAGATTTCTCAGTCATCATTATATGATGTTTAGGCTTTCATAAAAAACTTTACCTTGTAGCCTTTGGACGAAGTATTTGATACAAGTGGACACTCGACTTCTTGTAATTCCTCTAGTTTATTGACATATTCTGTTATTTGCTCTACAAGCAACCCTGATGAATGTTGAAGATGGTGTTGAAGCTTATGCTTGACTGCACATTTAGCAAATCTTTCATTGTTAGCCGACCTCAAGTCAGTCAACACCTCAGGATCTATAGTTGTATGAGTTTGAAAGAGATGCCAAGTGATAAGTAGGTCTAGTACTGCATCACCAAGAAATTCAAGCCTCTGGTTTTGAAAAAATAAAGAAAAAGAAGTCAAATGCATGATTATAAATATGAAAAGTAATTTTGAGTGTCAAACAAAAAATGATAAATATATCAGTATCTAGGATCAACTAGGAAAAAACTTCCAAACTTGCTTACTTGGTAGCAGTAGCTAGTTCCAATTTCAGAAGCATGAGTTATTGCCTCCAATAAAAGGCGTTTAATAGCAAACTCATAGCGTAATTTCTTTTCCAGAATTATTGTGTACAAATCTAAATTCCCCCTGGCCTCAATATTTCAGTTTCGCCCTTTCTGACCTACTGCTAAAGTTGCACCATCAGCCTTGTCCGATTTATTGCTAAAGACATCTAGTCAAATGTGTTCTATTTGCTTTCTGATAATTCTACAGTCCCTTTAGTATCAACATGATCAGATAAAATTAGGAGTAGGAACAAACACAAGTGACCTAAAATATCAGCGTCCATCCAAGTAATCAGTAGCTTAATCTAACAGATCCGAGGAGCAGTTGATCAAAAATTACGATTCGTCACTGAAAAGGAAGAGGAGAAGAAAAGAAGAGGAGAAGAAAGGAAGAGGAGGACCTGTTCTCCTCGGAGTGGGAGAGTATGGAGAGGAACTTGCCAGGGAAGGCCAGCCCCGCCCACATGCAGAGGCCCAGACCCAGCAGCAGCTCGCCCACAACCTGCGCCGCCTAAACAAGTAAGACCAACAACTGCTACTACTGCTACATCGGATCCAAATAACTAAAAGAAAGAAACATGAAAAAAAACGAAAAAAGGGTTATTTTACGTTTAGAGGGGGTGCGGAGAACTCCACCTCCATGATCTTCAACATGCCCCTGTCTGCACCCACCAAAATTATATTAAATTGAAATTAAAATTATAGATCAACCACCATGTATCATAAGAAGAAGGGTTTTGTTGATTTGACTAACATTGGATGGTGGAATAGGCAGCGTGGGCGAGGAGAAGACAGCCGAGCAAACCCATCACCACGCCTAAACCATGGAGCCGAAGACGTCGCACCCGCCGCCGATCTCCAGCATATACGCGCGGAGGGCGTTGGCGCTCTCGCAGGTGATGATCACCGGGGGCTTCGGCTTGTTCTTGGACCCGAGGGGACGGCCGCGGGGCCTTTGGGGGCCCAAGACGTCCTCGGGCCCGCCTGCGGACGACGGGTCATTGTTGTTGTCGTTATCATCATCGGAGTAGGGGTTTGGGTGGTGGTGGTGCTGCTGCAGGTGGAGATGGGGACGGTGCTGGTTAATGAGCTGCTGGTGGAGGTATCTGTCATGGTCTGCACGGTGTTCACCAGCCGGACCTCCATCACCGGCTTCAGGTCCTCCGATGACCCCCTCCGATATGGTTGAGATCGCACCTCGGCTAAGATCCATCGATCAGAAACCCTAACCTAACTCTTGAGGAAATTGGAGGAGAAGAGGTTTGGAGAGATGCTGCTCCTTAGAAAATGGATGAGAAATGAATTTTTTCTCTCCCACTTAGCTTTTATACAGTGAAAAAATTACAAGTTTGCCACCGCTCTAAAGTATTAATGACGTTTTGTTTTATAAACGTTATAAAAAGCCCAAAATTAGTCCAAACCGTCATAGAAAAAAGGTAATTTTCAACTTGATAACGCTTATGTATCAGCCGTCATTAAAACTCCCTGTCGAACGTCATTAAAAGGGTTTTTGTTGTAGTGTATAAACATGTGAATGGCATAGGAGATTCTGGGAACTATACTATGGAGTGATTCTGGTAACTGCACTACTTGGATATTATTCACATTTCTATTTCTACTCCCCGGTACCCCCAATCAATACACAAGGATCCAACCAGGTTATGTTATGATTCCATGCAAAGGCCCACAAGGGGTGATACATGGATAGCCCATAAATAGGTGATTCTGGGAATGCCCACAATGGGGTGATTCTGGGAATGCCCATAAATGGGTGATTCTGGGAAGACACTGTGATCATGAGAGTACATGTCACAAGTGATCGAAGAACCGTGAAGCATAGTGATACACCATGTAAGTGAAACGCACAGAACATATAGTAGACGATGCTCCCTGAGGGGATAACATCTCAAGAAAGGATCCATATAGTACTAATCCGTGTTACCAACGTGACAGCATCAAGTATAGTAATCTAAAGCAGGAAAATAATTCTAACAGGATATGAAATGATCAGAGAATGTACTCGCCTGATAACCTGAACAGCTGATAGGTATAGGGGTCCAACTGAAGCCACAGAGTCCTATTTAAAGTAACACAGGTTACAAGGTGTTCAAGTTGTAATAAAAGAATCTCTACAAGCAATCTATTTTATTCTAGGTTTTTCTAAGTCAAAACAACTCTAGGTCAACTCCGGTCAATAATTTAGTCAAACTAGGTCAAGTGTTGACTTATAGTTGACTTTGGGTCAACTGGTCAACTCTGGTCAATAGGGTAAATTCTAGTCTAATTATTAAAGAATAAAGTGTACTTCGTTATTTGTACGTCGAAACTTATGACACGCAAATCGAGATGAGATGATCAACGGTAAAGTTGATAATCTTATTATAGTGATCCACATGTCCATCTTGTCAATTTCAGCGATGTGAGATCACTGGAATTGACTGATCTCAGTTTCGTTGTACTAATCCCGAAATACGAATATTATAAGAATTAATTATTAATTAATTATAAAATAAGTTAAACTCAGAGAAACTATCAACAAACATTGTCGGACGATGAAATAAACATCGCCAACGTGTCCAAAATGGTCAAATTAGCTAGGATAGCCTACCCATCGGTCCAATTTGGACACAAGGGCAAAAAGGTAATTTTGGGTCAAAACGGTGTCCGTCTCGGAGCCGTTTTGCACCAAAAAACGTACAAGAAAATAAGTCTACAAAATATAACAAATTATGTGTCCACGAAACCAGAATGATGATACGAACCCAACGGTATCTCCAAAATTGGATTCCGTTGATCCGATCTCAATTTGGTCCGTTGACCAGAACTTGGAATTTCGATTTGCACGGAAATGCGTGCCGGAGCCAATGTTCTCAAAATTCAGCAAACTACATGTCAACGAGTCCAAAATGACGATAGGAATTCAACGGTATATCCAAAATTGGATTCCGATGAGCCGATCTCAAAATGACCCGTTGACCCGGATATTGTTATCCGATTTGCACCGAAATACGTGCCGGACCCAATGTCCATCAAAACCTAGCAAATTATATATCAACGAGTTCAGAATGATGATACAAACTCAACGGTATCTCCGAAATTGGATTCTGATAAGCCGATCTCAAAATGACCCGTTGACCCGGATATTGGTATCCGACTTGCACCGAAATACGTATCGGATCCAATGTCCACCAAAACCTAGCAAATTATATGTCAACGAGTCCAGAATGACGATACGAACTCAACGGTATATTCGAAATTGGATTCCGATGAGCCGGCATCAAAAAGTTCCGTTGACCCAGAATGTGGGACCCACTTTGCACCGAAATGCGTGCCCGGGCCCACGTTCTCCAAATCTAACAAATTTTATATGAAAACATGCCAGAACGACGCTACAAATCTAATGGTGGTGTTAGAAATGAAATCTGGAGTCCCGTGTTCAAAAATGGAATTTTACAAGTTGAAAATTACGAATTCGGACGGCCAACTTTGGCGTCGATTTCAACCAATCAAACAAGCTCACAATGAAACAAAACTGGAGGGGTAGTAAGAGGGTTATACCAGCTTCGCACAAGAACTGGTAGCACGCCAAAAGGTGCTGCGGTGGAGGAGATACAAGCTGACGAAGTTGGCCCCACGAAACTGTCCAAATTTAATACAATTTAAACGGTCAACTTGGTGGCCGGTTTTGATGTATCAAACGATAAAATTAACGGACGAAAAATGACATGAGTGAAGGTGGATATACCGAGATTGTGAGGGAGTGAAGAAATTGCCGATCCAACGGTCGGATTTCTGGGAAAATATGCACGAAGTTGCTGCGATCGAACGCCAAAATGAACTCGATTCCGTGCGCGTAACGTGCAAAACGCACGAATCGCCTCGACGGCGCGTCCCGGAGGACGGTGGCTGCCAGGGAAGAGCTCGTCGGGGTGGGGCTCACGGCCAGGGGGGCCACGGCGGTCGTGCGGCGGCACGGCAGCACACGACGGCGGCCCGCGCGCGCGTACTTGCGCGCCTGTGCGGCTGTGCACTGCTGGCCGAGGCTCGCGCGGCTGCTCTGCCTGCCGGCGACAGCGGGGGCTTGGTCGGCCGGCGTGGGATGGAGCACGACGGCTAAGGTGGTGGTGGCGCACGGCTGTGATGGTGTGGAGGTGGTGCGGCCATGGAGTTGATGGTGGTCGGATTGATTCAATGGAGAGGAGGAGGAAGTGGAGGAGAGGAGGAGCTGTCGACGGCTGCTGTGGGTGGCCAGACGGCGAGGCCGGCCAGGGGTGGCCGGAGCTCCGGTAAGGAGGATGAGGTCGGGTGTTGAAGCTGATGTTGTGTGTGTTAATGTTGTTTCTGTTGTTGTGGTTGTGTGTTTGGAAAAATAGTGAAAGAGAGAGAGAGAGAGAGAGAGAGAGAGAGATGTAATAATTAATAAAGGAGAGAGAGGGTGCATGGATGTTAGGGCCGGCCAAGGGCTGTGAGGAGTTTTGTGTGGGTGTTTAGAATTGAATGGTGATGATTTAATTAAGGGAAATCAATGGCTAGGATTAAATGGGAAAAATAGGTCATTCCTATAGAGATTTAATTCAACGAAAAATTCCAATAAATATTGAAATAGGTAGATAGGGTATTAAATATTATTTTGGGCACAAAAAATGAGGGTGTCATGAGAGAGGAAAAATGAAGCTGGGGTGGGGTTCAGTGGAGCCGGATTGGATCAAAATCAGACATTGAGCAAAAATCGAATTAAAAATAGGCGTTGATGATCATGGGCAAATAAGTAGCACATGGGGATTCCAATAAATGCGACACAAGTGGCAGGCGGATAGTAGGCTCAATGTGGGCCATGTGCATAGTTGGGGCTGTCAGATTTTGGTCGATAGGGGACCCACAAATCAAGTTGGAAGATAAATGTGACACCGTGAGGTGAAATAAAATCGGGTCACGTGTCGGGAAAGTTGTGCGAAGCAAATGGAGCTCAAAATGACGTGTCTGAGTAGGACACGAAGGTCATGGGTGACGAGCGTCTCGAGTAGATCTTGCATGAGAAGTTGGTTTCAAGAAAATAACTGGTCTTGTGCTCCTAAATTAAAAGTCACGGTAACGTGCTAAAAATGATCAAGGAAAAGAGTGGGAAAATTAATTAATGATCAAACGGTCTAATTCGACCCGAAGTTCAGCGAAGCAAAAAGGGCACAAGGGAACAAATTTGAGTGGGACACCATATACCGTTATGAAGGTAATCATGTCCACTCTAAAACTCATGAAGAAGATTTCCAGAGTTGAATACCCCTGACACTCCAAATATCAAAGGCATGGAAAAATGTACTTAGGAAAATAACAGAATAAATTATTTATCGAAACCAATCAATCAGAAAATAAAATGAAATAAATAAAAAAATCAACCCAAAATTTAGGGTGCTCACACCCACCCCTTCTTTCCCGGCAATCCCTCCCCACCTCTTTAACCAGCACTGGCATTCGAAAGGGGAGGTCGCAGCTGTCACGTCCCGACTTGGGAAATCGTTCGTTATTGCTTAATTTTACCAAATCGATTGTCCTTGATGGGGCATGATATTGTACGAGTTTGGAGTTGCACTCGTACAAGGAAAGATGACAGGTTCTCAAAATGATTATCTTTGATTGAACATCTAGCAGCGAAAGAAACAGAGTTTACAAAAAATTATTTTTTATTCAATAAGCAGCTAAATTATAAAGTCTTTCAATAGCCCAAATGAATCATGCCATATTGGCTTACAACACTCAAGTTCTCTCTTAGCCACAAAGGATTTCATCATTCCATATATTATGTCTTCTATATCTCAATCGCATCCTTCCGTTGCAAGTCCAAGCGTCAATACAATAGTATGCCTAAAAAATACTACGATATTCCATGCCTCAGCACGTTCAAGCAAAACTCCATCGCGGACAATCCATCCCTTGCATCCAGTAAGCAATCTGGTGGTGGATTAGTACTAATCCTCTCTCATACTGATATTGACCCACTTTACTAAACCGACATTACGTAATGTATTGATTCATGCAGCATACAAATTAGTGATGTTTCTATCTTTTCCTTAGGATCAATTTTATGGCGTATTCGAAAGCAGTAAAGCATGTATTCATGGCAAGCATGTTATATTTGATTCATATAAGCAAGCAAGCATGCAACATATAGCAATCTCGTGTTTGTTTCATGGCGCAACTTCTTACCAACATTGAGCACTCACCTTTGCACCGATGCAAGGTGAATACGCCTACCATCTTTCCCTATCATGTTATAAGTACTCTTTGTGCATGATCTATGTGTGCCTGTACTTTTAGCCCACCTTTCTTTAACTATAAGGAGTCCTATGCGGCTGGGCAAGGAAGAGCCATGCGGCTGAGATGATACAAGCATATGCGGCTGGAGAAGTTCAAGTCCATGCGGCTAGGAGTTGCAAAGGCTTTATGCGGCTGAAAGGGAACGGATCATATGCGACTACAAGTGATTGAGTTCATACGGCTCAGTCAGGTCAAGGTCTTATGCGGCTGGAAGAGCAAGTTCATATACGGCAGGGAACTGTTGAGTTCATGCGGCAGAATTGCCATACAGCAAATATTGCCATACGGCCAGAGAGAAATTTGTCGCATGAGTGTCCATGCGGCTGAGGAAACTTGCCGCATGAAACTCCATACGGTCAAGTACTGTGCTTCTTCTCCACTTGTCCGAGAAGAAGAGCCATGAAATCCATGGCTTTAATGCTTCATAAATCCTTCATTCGAGGTCAGAATCCAGACTTTTATAGGTCAAAATAAGGCAGAATCGAATTCTCTACAACATGGAACCATCATAACTAGGTAATAACAAGGTTAAATAGATCAAAACCCAAGAAATCCAAAAATATAATAAACTTAGATCTACACAAATTGAACCATGGAAATTAGAAATGCTAAGTATTAAAGTGTGTTAGAATCTTTTGAGGAGGAGAATGGAACAATAAAAACTGAGTTCCTTCATGAAGCAAGCTGCACTTGCCTAAGCCCTACTCCCTGGTAGGTGAAGAAGTAATGGTGAAGAAGAAGAAGTAATGGAGAGGAATTAATAAGGAGAGAGAGTTAGGTGGTTATTAAAGGAAAGGAGTGGGGGTAGGTGGGGTTTGGTCCACATGAAGAAAACCAATCCAAACCGAACCAAGTCGAACTAATAAGTTGAACCAAACCAAGCAATCATGAAATGAGACATGCAATATATATATATAGTATACCAGAATACGTGATACGAACCACAGGCATTACAACTCTACCCACCTTAAAAGAATTTCGTCCTCGGAATCTAATCAAGAGGCTAGAGATACAAGGACAAGCTATACTAATCACATGCAAGCTATACTAGATAATCCATCTAGCAATCAATCATGCAAGCAAGGAATTGAAGCCATGAGGCATAAGGAAGACATTATACCTCACGAGTCAAACAGGTCGAGATATCGCGATCGGATATCATCCTCACGCTCCCGTGTTGACTCACCCAAAGAATGATGACCCCAAGCAACACGGACTAACTTAATAGTCTTGTTCTTGAGTATCTTCTCTCTCCGGTCCAATACAGACACGGGCCTTTCCTCATACGAAAGGTTGGTACCAACAACCAATTCCTAATGATCCAGGATGTGGCTCAAGTCTGGGATATACCGTCGTAGTTGGGATATATGGAACACATCATGTACCTCACGTAGCGACGGCGGAAGAGCGAGACGATAGGATACACCTCTTACTTGCTCCATAATGTCGAATGGTCCTATATACCTTGGACTAAGCATTCTTCGTACGCCGAAACGAATGACTCCACGGTTAGGCAAAATCCTCAGGAATACATGGTCGCCGACAGAAAACTTGAGGGGACGTCGATGAGAATCGGCCCAATGATGCTAGCGATCTTGGGCAACTCGAAGGTGATCTCTGACTCTCCTAACCACCCCAACTGTCTGGGCAATCATTTTTGGATCGAGCATTTGCCTCTTTCCAACATCGTCCCATGCTAGCGGGGACCGGCACTTCCTGCCATATAGTACCTCGAACGGTGCCATCCGGATACTGGCCTGGAAGCTGTTGTTGTACGAGAACTCCACCAAGTGTAGGTGATCTTCCCACGAACTACCGAATTCGAGCGTACAAGATCTCAATATATCCTCAAGAGTCTAGATCATGCGCTCCGACTGACCATCTGTCTGCCGGCGATAAGCTGAGCTGAACTGGAGGTGAGTCCCCAAACTCTCTTGCATACTCCGCCAAAAGTGCAACATAATTTTGGAATCTCGATCCAAGGTGATACTGACTGGTAGTCCATGCAACCTGACTATCTACCTGAGGTACATCTCTTCTAGCTGAGCCATCGATTGACCTACTCTGTACGGGAGGAAGTGAGCCACCTTCGTGAGCCTGTCTATAATAACCCAAATAGCATCTATGCCGGTCGGGGACCTAGGTAATCCAGTCACAAAATCTATGGTTATATGCTCCCACTTCCCTTCTGGAATTGGCAAGGGCTGAAGAAGTCCAGCTGGTCTCTGATGTTCAACCTTGACTTGTTGACAAATCAAGCATCGAGAGACAAACCGGGCTATCTCCCGCTTCATGCCATTCCACCAAAAGTGCTGACGGATGTCTCTTCGTACCGCCGGGATGAATGGAATACTGAGAAGTGTGAGCCTCTGCCATGATTTTCTGTCTTATATCTCCATTGGGTACACAAAGATGCCTCCCATGTCGAAGTGTACCATCTTCATGAATGCATAAATCTGGTCGTCGTCCTGCTTCATATTCTGTTCTAAGCCGCAGAAGCATAGAATCGAAGGACTGAGCTATCTTGATCCTCTCAACTATACTGGACTGAACTTGCATGATGGCTATCAATACCATATTGGTAGGAAGGACAACTTCTATACCTATCTTCTAAAGATCTGCTAACAACTCTGGCTGCGTTGTGAGGAAATAAACTCCGGCTCTCCTGCTTAACGCATCTGCTACGACATTGGCCTTTCCTGGATGATACTACAAATTGACATCATAATCCACAAGAAGCTCCAGCCATCTTCTCTGATGCATGTTACGTCCCTTCTGAGTGAACACATACTTCAGGCTCTTGTGGCCGATAAAAATCCCCACCCTATCTCCATACAAGTAGTGTCTCCAAAGCTTGAGCGCAAACACTACTGCTGCCAGTTCTAAGTCGTGGGTCGGGTAATTTCTCTTATGATCACGAAGTTGGCATGACGCATAAGCTATTACCTTCCCATGCTGCATCAGAACACATCCTAAACCTCTGCCTAAAGCATCACAATACACTAAGAATCCCCTGGTTCCATCTGGAAGCGTGAGAATGGGTGCCGTGATCAAGCCTCGCTTCAACTTCTTAAAAGAATTCTGACATTCTGTTGTCCAAGCAAATTGCACATCCTTGCGGGTCAACTATGTTAATGGTGCTGAAATTCGAGCAAAGTCCGAAACAAATCGTCGGTAGTAGCCGGCCAATCCAAGAAAACTACGAACTTCTGCAGTTGTATTAGAAACTGTCCATGTCTCAATGGCCACAATCTTCTGGTAATCCACTTCTACTCCCCTCTGGTGATAATATAACCCAAGTAGGAAATACGATCGAGCCAGAACTCACATTTACTGAACTTGGCATACAACTGGTACTTCCTGAGAATCTGAAGGACAACTCTGAGATGTTGCCCATGCTCTGCCTCACTCTTGCTGTAGACCAAGATATCGTCTAGGAACACAATCACAAACTGATCCAAACAAGGCATGAAGATACGATTCATGAGGTCCATGAATACAGCCGGCGTATTGGTCGCTCCAAAGGGCATAACAAGGAACTTTCCATGCCCATATCTAGATCTAAAAGCTGTCTTCGGGATGTCCTGCTCTCTGACTCTGATCTGGTGGTATCCTGACCGTAAATCAATCTTCTAGAATACTGCCGCTCCTTTGAGTTGATCAAATAAGTCATCTATCCTGGGGAGAGGGTATCTGTTCTTGATTGTCACTGAGTTCAAGGTACGATAGTAAACACATAATCTAGAAGTACCATCCTTTTTTTTCACAAAAAGCATCAGGACTCCCCAAGGCGATCCACTTGCACGAATGAACCCCTTGGTTCTGAGTTCTTCAATCATTTTGTACAATATCTCCAACTCTGATGGTGCCATCCTGTAGACTATCTCCGACACTGGGGCTCTCCCAGGAATCATGTCGATAGTAAACTCGATCTCTCGCTCTGGCGGCATTCCTGGAAGCTCTTCCGAGAAAACATCTGGGAACTCCTCGACTATCCAGGGTAACTGCACTGCTGCTACTGCCATCCGCAATATTGGAGGAGAAGGTTCTACTTTGCCTCAGGAAAAGGAAAACTCCGGCTTGCCTGGAATGCTAAAAACAACCCTGCAAAGATGGCAGTCTATCCTAGCATACTGGGCTCTCAACCAATCTATCCCTAAGACCAAATCATAATCGGCCATCGGGAACTCTATCAACCTAGCGGGGAACTCTCTATCGCTAACTATGATCCGACACGAGGAAAATACTCTATCTACTCCCACAAGTCTATTACCAGTAAGTATATTGAGCCTTACTGATAATGACTCGGGATCCAGTCCTATCCGTGTCGTGAATCGTGCAGACATAAATGAATGCAAGGTACCAGAATCAAATAATACTGAAGCTGGAAAGGTGTTGACGAGAATAGTACCTGCGACCACCTCACTTGGTGCCACTCCTTCTTCTCCTATGGTCAAGGCCAGCACTTGACCATGTCCTCTAGGTACGGGACTCCTCTGCTAAAAATTTCTTTATCGGCTATGGATCAAGGCTTGGGCTTGGGCATACTGCTGCAGTCTCTGCTGCTGGAATACTTGGGCCTGCGTCAGCAATGGCCTCGGGAATGGGTACTGCTGCTGCTGCTGGACTGGTGCTAGTCCTCTAACTGAAGGACTAGAGAAGGCTGATGAAGATGAACTCCTCCTGTTCGGGTAGTTCCTGTCGTACCCCAGTAACGGAATACGGGGACGGACCAGGCCAGCTACTCCATATGAGGTATATAAACATCATACGGCGATCGTGGCTGTCAAAAGACAAGGGGTGCATGCTACATACAAGTCTCCTATGGTCTCACAGAGCTGCTATGTCTCAATCATTCAAGCAAAGAAAGCAACAAGTAATGAACATATAAGATAAAGCAGTAAGGCGTCCCTGACGCTTCATCAAAATGATCATGGGGACCCAGCATTGTAAGTTAGCTGGTCCAGAGAGTCATAGGTACATAATTGTATTAGCTGCAGTCTGATTAATTATAAATTATGCAAAGGCAAAATATCTAGACTTTGCCGGCTAACAGGTGCCGGTGGCAAAACGCCAGAACGTAAGAAAAGATGCTAGAGTGGTGGAAAAAAAACCCACTCGAGTCCCCCGCCATCCATGCTCCTAGTATGCACCATTGACGTCAGGGAGGAAGGTCGGATCCTCAGGCTCTGCTACGAGATCTGGCCAAACAAAACCAGCGGGGTCAGCCCCGAATAGCAAGTACCACAAGGGAGCACAAAAGAGTGAGATAAAACCCAAGCATAACATAATAAGAATAATATAAGCTTCTGATTGTAGCCTCGGTCTATAGCCTATCCTAGCACGATAGCCCAACCCAACAACCAAACAAGGACATGGGTTGGACCATGCGCCATGACAGTCCATGTCCCTAGGCTACTGATCGGAAGTTACAAGGCACAAACAACTCATTTTCAAGCGGCCAACCATTCCTGCGGCTTTCTATATTTGGCGGAGTTATCCCTGCGATACGAGTTAAAAGGAATCCTCAGATCGTGTCAACCCAGCAAGGCTAGCCAAACCATTATAAATGAACTTAAATGCGTAGCTCGTAGTTCATGCACCGGTCCCCCGTAAGGCCATCGTGCAACAACATTTAACACATAGCACTTCGGAGTCGGATATAGCTAGTCGTCATAGGCGAATGAAACCATATCCGTGGCGGCCAACCCGACACGTCAGGACTGGACCTGGGGTAGCTAGTATGGCGCGATCTCGGTGTAACATCCAGTTTTTCAGAAGAGGGTAATTTTGAAATTTTGTAATTATAATTATTAATTAATGATATTCATTTATTATTAGAATTTTTAGTGATTTTTAATTTATTTTAAAACTATTTAAATTTATGACTTGTGATTTTGGTGTTGTGCTAGTGAATAGTAGATACTGCCTATCCTAGAGTCTAGCCATGTGATTAGGGTATTTTTAATATTTTTTTAGGTTTATTTGGATTTATTATAATTTATTTGAATTTATGAGAATTTTTAGAATTTATTTTGGAATTGTTTAGATGAAGGTTGACTAGTGTTGACTAGGAGACTAACCTAGTGACTGACCTAGGTTAAGACCACTTGGTTAGGTTGAGTAAACTTAGTTAGACCTAATTTAGCGAGGTTTAAGTCATTAGAACTTGTTTGGAGAGTTTTGGAGTTGATTAGGCTAAAATGGCTTATGACTTCATAAGTCATGATTAATGACTTGAGACTTATAGCCCATAGGCCCACACCATGAACCAACCCTAACCATAATCAGCCATGACAGCCACCTAGGGCTATTTCTCCCTATAAATAATCTCTTCATTTAGGGTTCTTGCCTCTTTATTGAGTTTTAACATTTTGTAGAAGGAAAGGTATATGAATCTTCCTCAAGCCCTAGTTTCTTTGTTTTAATTCCTTTTTCCCTCTAGTCTTTTGCATTAGTTCCTAATCCACCTCTACTTGCTGTTCATGGAGGTCATTCTCTAATTTGGGACAATTTGGAGCTTGGGATTAGCAAGAAGGATCCCCCATTTTGAAGCTTTCTTTGGAGAGGAGCACACATAGGTAACTTTCTATTCCCTCCACCAAAACTCGATTTCTTTGCATGATTAGGAAGCCCTAGGTGCCCTCTCTCTGTTGGTATAGGCATTGTTAGGTTTCGTGTCCAATACGTGTCCGTATCGGACACGTATCAATGGATACACCTATGTGTTTGATGAAATGCCACAGTGGGCATTTCATCCTCGTTTTCTGATTCTATTTGAATATAAATCTTGGTTTTGATATTGCTTAATGATTTCTTAGTCTCTGAGGTGATTTTCGTGTCCTTTTGTGTCACATTTTGGATGAGGACACGGCCTGTGCACAGCCCACAACTTTCTCCTGCTACCACGTGTCTCGTGCACCTTGTACACGACACAAGGACACGCCAAATTTGACATAGACACTGGGACAGTATCTGCGCACACTCCCCCAAGGTTTCACGATACCTCGTTTCGTGTCGGACACGAAAATGAGGCCGCACTGGGTTTACACTGTGCTGTGCCGTACAGAAAATCGTGTACTGATACATGAGTCGTGTCCACTCTGGACACGACGTGGTCGTGTCGTGTTGGGTCCTATGTGTAGCCTGACACGTGGGCTACACGTGGGTATGACCACGAGACCCCACGTGTCGTGTGTCGTGTCCTACAGACACGTGCACGTGTGTACGACACTTTTTCCTGTGCACTGTCCAGTTTCTATTTTTTTGTGTTTATTTCCAGTTTAATTGTTTAAATTATGGTTTAATTGCTAATTAAGATCCTATATATATATTAATAACCTCTGTTAATCGATTTCACATATTAGAATAGGTTTTTAATGTGAAATTGGATTCGATTATGGCATGATTAACTGATGCAATGTTCTGATACATGGGTTATTCAATTCTGAACTTTAAAATCCTATTAAGCTATTTTTAAACTGTTGATTCAGTTATCTATTAGCTAATGTTGGGTTATGATTAACATGGATTTCCTTGTTTTTGAAATTGGCATTTAGTTAGGCTAATTGTTAAGTAACTGATACATGTATAGGACTTGAGATCCCGAACCTTTCATTCTCTGTTTAAGCCAAATTCTGGCATTTAAAGTTGTTATGTTAAGATTCATATATATGTGGGCTAGTTGCTGTCAAGATGGTTATCGATTTGGTGTTTGAAATGGGATAATGGATTTCAAAATTGGTTTGGTTTCAGCTGTCATTGATTTTCCTTTTTCTGAGATTGTGTACACACATTGCTTCAGTTCCTTTTGCCACATTCACTAATTTGATCTCTCACAAACACTGTTAAACTGAAATAGGGATTGAATAGATGTGCAATGTTTTACCAGTTCTTGTGTATTGAGGGGAATTTTATGAACTGATTTTTCCCTCCCTTGATTCCCTGTTATCTCTATACATAAATCTGAGAATTATTATTTATTAACCTGAGAAAATGTTCAAGTTACTGTTTTGAGTATTTTTCAACTGATTTTGATCATTACATGTTATAATCCATGATTAACTAAGTTTAAATACAAGTATAGGTTTTTGGTTGGGGGGGGGGAAGTTCAAATGTTACTTGGTTTTGTTTTGTGCATTTGATACACAGTTAAGTTCTAAAATCTGAGAATAAGTTTCAATATCTGGAATTGATTTTTATGACTGGAAAACTGGGTTTCAAATAAAGAGTTTGATGTTCAATGGGGTTAACTGATTGATGTGTTTTCAAATTTACTTGAACTCTATTTTCCTGAAATTAGAACACTGCCAACTGATTTTCGATTTTAATGTTGATTCTTTTAAACTGGAGAATGGGGTTGACCCTTTACTGTTTCTTTTTCCTGTGCATGTCTCATTTCCCTGTTCAGTCCATACACCCTACACAAATCTCCCTACACTCACACACCCATATGCTTGCACACACACACATGCCTTGCCTCATATTTCCCTCACATTCCTAATCACACACCCTCAAAACACACACAAGCTCACTATCCTGTAATATTACACACACCCATTTATACCCCTCTCATATCTGAACACAGACACATGGAATCCCTTATATTGTTCACACTATTTTCCTATCTTGACACCCACATTGAAGACAACCCTGCTACACAAGTACATTGTTCATAGATTTTTTCCCATTTCCTATAGCACACCACATTGAACCTTCATGTATCAAACACACACACAGCCACACAATCAGTCACACACACACAAATTCTGTGACACAAGTACACTGTTTTTCTTCCACCCTTGCACATTGATTTCAGCCTATATATATATTCCTGTCACATTACCTATTCCTGTGTATAGGTACTGTTTTCACCCTCTAAAACAGTCCTATAACTGTCCATAACAGCCCCACATAAACCCCAACCAAGCCCCACTAAACCTGCCATTTGACAGTCACAAATCAGCCCTTATCCAGCCCATGCTTAACCCTTTGTTGGCATACCAAATTCAGTCCATTTACTCCCATTGTTAGCCCCCTTTTGACAGTAAACAAGTCCCCACTTGCCTGATCACAAATGACCCCATGGTAAGCCATTGCATGCCTATAAAATAAGCCTAATCAAGCCAAATACCTGGCTATACATACACCATGACAGTCCCCTACAAAACAGTCCAAATTAGCCTTATTAACCCCATGATTGATAGCCTCAAAACCTGAGAATGAATAGGGATTGGTCATTACACTGTTTTAAATAATGCATGATGTGTATGAATGATGTATGTTGATGAGTAGGATATGTATGTATACATATATGAGGGCATATATGTATATATATTAATGTATGCATACATGTATGAATATATGTAGGCATGTATCAATGTAAAGTAATATAATCTATGTAATGTACCCCATGTAATGTATGTAGGCATGTAATAATGAATGTATAGATGTATAGTAGGAATACATGAATGAATGAAGGTAAAATGCAAGTTGAATGAAAGGTGATGCAATGTTCTATGTTAACAACCCTATACTCACCTCATGTACCCTTACACTATGTCTCCACACATTGCTATGACACTATGTTGACACTATCACTATGACACTAGTTCACATTGATGCATGTCGCACTTGGCCTTTCCTACATGTTCACTCACACCTTATCTCTCCATATATATGTTGTGTGTGATTAGCTTGGCTTGGCTTGTGCTTGTATTTGATTGCTAGCCTAGGCTTGGTTAGGCCTAGTGAGACTTGTTAGACTGTTTGGGCTAGGACTTGACCTAGTTGACCTAGTTTGACTAAGTCTAGTTGACTAGAGTTGACCGAGAGTTGACTTTGGTCTAGTTGACCTAGACAGCATGCAGATGTATTGTAGATTACATTTATCATCCCCTGTATACATCTTGACTTGTGTTGCTCTAACTAGGAGTCAGGTTCCTCATCTCGGACAGTACATTTACTTCAGACATTCAGATACGAGGCGAGTACATTCTCTAATCATTTCATATCCTGCTTAGAATTATTTTCCTGCTTTAAATTACTATACTTGATACTGTCACGTTGGTCACACGGATTGGTACTATATGGATCTTTTCATGAGATGTTATCCCCCTCGGGAGCATCGGATACAGCATGTCTTGTGCGTTTCACGAACCATCACGTATCTCTATGCTTCCTCTGATTCACGAACCGCCTGTGACACATGTACTCTCATGTTCACAGAGCCCCCATGAATCACCTTCACGTACCACTCATTTTATGAGCCATGTGAAGTTTCACGAACCTTAACATAACTTGAACGGATCCTTGTGTATTGATTGGGGTTGGGGGAGTAGAAATAGACATGTGAATATTATCCAAGTAGCTGTAGTCATGAACCACTTCCTTAGCTGTAGTCATGAACCTCCTATGCCATTCACATGTTTATATTTTACTCTGACTCACTAGTCACTATTAGTTCTCTATGTATAGTAGATATTTCTATTACAGTTCTCTCTCTGATTACATACTGTATTTCCTTCAGTATCTATATCTTACTTTACTGCATGATTATATTTTCTAACCTGCTATGAACTATTGAGATGTATTGTGCTCGCTTCCGTCCTGACTGGACCTGTTGAAAATTTTACAGAGGATGATGAGGAACCCTACACCCTTACTTGGAGCTTGCCTAGATGACACTCGCGACCTGGACCCCTGGGGAGGTTCAGGCAGCTGCTCAGGATGATACCTTGTATAGTGTAGATAGCTTAGACTATTTCTCTTCATGTTTAGCTGTTGTCTTGGTTTTAGAGTTGTATATTGTAGAGATGTTGAGACTTGTACTTCTTTTCTGTTGTACCTCAGTTGAGGATTCTCTTGTCTATTTTATCGTGCCATATCCTATCTCTCTAGATTATGATTGAGTTGTACCTCTGTGTTGGCCTCCTTATGGAGAGTATTCATATTATGTTAGTTATAGTTCATGACCTAGAACAGCGTTCTACCGCCGACACTGCGGCGTAGGCTGGGCATTTTTACACTCTCGTACCCTCACAGTGGGTGCGGGTCGTGACACGTTTTTAGTGGTGGCCCATGCAGGTCGAGTTATGTAGTGGTATTCGAACTAGAGTATCACTACAGCCTGTAGTAGGATTAGGATTATTTTTGGAGGTACTCAATCACATTAGATAAAAAAAAAAAAAAAACTCCTTATCAGATCCCTTTTATCTAAATTTGCTGCTTGTTGTTTCTCTTGAAGATAAACTGATCTCCTTTGAATTTTCGCTTCATTCTCAGAAATTGTTTCTTGTTTCGATCTGTCTTCATGATGGTTATGAAGGCATGATCTCATCGCTTCGGTTCGGGGGATACTATCGAGAGGCTGGCCACCTCTCGTCCTGTTTATCAGGGCCTCGAGACCGCAGCTCTTGTTGTGCCGACTCAGGTTGGCGTTTCTGCTACATTGGAGGTGCACCTCTATCTGTACAGAGATTTTCTCCCATCATTTCTGATTTCTCTCAGCAGTGGTGATTCATGCAGCATCAGCTGCAGACCAAGGGAAACTAGCAGGGCGAGCTATCATCAGGACAGTCAAGGATGCTCAGGCCGTTGGAGATCTAGTTGCAGGTTCCGTTCTTTTGATTCAATTTCCGCAATTGCCTCTTATAGCTGTCTTGAAATTCGATTCTCCCTGTTCCTTGTTGATTTATCAATTTTGTCCTGTTGTTTTTGGTGTTATGTGGATTTTCTTCTGAGATAAATCATATGGGCTAGGTCACCTAAAACATGGGATCTAGAATCTTCGATGGTTGTGTTAGTTGGCATAGTGAGGACATGTAGTCAGATTTTGGATGTATTTCTCAGGTATAGAAATTTAAGGTTTTCGTCGTCGCATGCGGCAATGCGAAAATTTTAAATACCATGATTCTAGAGGTATGTGCCTTAGTCGAGGACTCTGTGATTATCGTAGCCTTGCTCACTAGCACGACGAAGATTCTGAGTATCATGATTTTGGACAGACGCATATGATTATCTGACGGTATGTTTGAGACTTTGATTGTGGGGTGTTTGACCTAGAAGGACTGCTACCATCTTAATTTCGAGGATGAAATTTTTATAAGGTGGGTAGCCCATGCGGCCAGGCGGGCAAGCTCATGCAGCTCGCGAAAGCGGGCTTATGCGGTCGAAAAGTGGAGTAGCCCATACGGCTGAGAAAGGAACGACATATGCGGCAGTGAGGAAAATCCATGCGGCTCGGATAAGCAGGGTGCATGCGGCTGGGAATATTATGCGGCCAGGGGTCACTTGGGTCTTATGCGGCCAAAATTGCTCATGCAGCCAGACTCATACGGACGAAAAGTAATTAGGTCTCATGCGGCCAGGGAATGGAACTAGCTCATACGGCTGAGAATCAAAGCTTCATGCGGCTGTGAAGTCAAGTCCCCGCAGCATAGGCCATGCGGCTAAGTAATGTCGCAAGCCTTATGCTGCCAGAAAGAGAACTTGTCGCATGTAGGCTATGCGGCTAAGTTCATACGGCTGTGAACTGTTCTTCTTCTCCATCCTTCCGGGAAGAAGAACCCTTCAAGCCACGGCTCCCAAGCTCCATGAATCTTTCATCCAGAGTCCAAATCCGAATTTCCATAGGTCAAAATGGGGTAGAACGAAATTCTCTACAACATGGAACCATTAAAATTTCAAAATAACAAGATTTAATAGATCAAAACCCCTAAAATCCGAAAATTGCAACAATCTTAGATCTACTATAACCCGTCCATCAAAATAAAAAATGCTAAGTACTAAAATCGTTGGGGATGCTAAGAAGAACAATATTTTATTTTATTTTTTGAGCATAAAATCAAAGAAATATCAAAGATCATAAATCTCCTCTTTGAGCAAGTTGTACTTGCCTAAGTGGATTGGTGGTTGAGGAATTGAATGGAGGAGTGATTAAGGAGAGAGAGGGAGAAAAGAGATAATAAATAGGGGTGGAGTTTGCTTAAGGAAACCCTAATCTCTAATGACATGCTTAAAGCTATATGCAACAATTAATAAATAATTAAATATAAATTGGGCACATGCCAAGTACTGGATAGTATGCATAATACGTATATCGGGATTGGGGAGTGACATCCCGACCCTCCTTAGAAAAATTTCGTCCTCGAAATTTCTGCCAAGACAAAATAGAGAAATCAAACAAGCAAGATTTTAATTACAAGGCTAACTATGCAGGCAATCTTATCAAGTTTAACAGGTATTCAAAAACAATCATCTATCATAGTAGGCACAAGATAATAGGAATACGTATTCCTAAGACATAAGAATAAATATACCTTTAGAGTCAAACAAGTGCGGATATCGAGATCTAATCTTGTCCTCATGCTCCCACGTCGACTCCTCCAGAGAGTGATGGCCCCAAGCGACGCGGATAAGATTAATAGTCTGATTCTTGAGCACCTTCTCTCGCCGATCCAAAATGGATACGGGTTGCTCCTCATAAGTCAGGTCGGTATCGACGACCAGCTCGGAATGATCGAGGATGTGACTCGGATCTGGGACATACCTACGCAACTGAGATACATGAAACACATCATGCACATCATGTAGCGAAGGTGGAAAGGCTAGATGATAAGCAACGTCGCCAACCCTAGCGAGAATCTCAAAAGGACCAACGAATCTCGGACTAAGATTTTCTCGGGTTCCAAATCTAATGACACCCCGAGTAGACGAAATCCGCAGAAACACTTGGTCACCAACACCAAACTCTAGAGGCCTACGATGTTGATCTGTCCAGTGTCTGTCTTTGTCCTGCGCGACTCGAAGCCGCTCTCTGATCAATTTGACTGTCTCCACGGCTGCGTGATCGTCTCTGGTCCCAACAACTTTCGTTCTCCCACATCATCCCATGCCAGAGGAGACCTGTATTTTTTTCCATATAATACTTCAAATGGAGCCATCTGTATACTTGCCTGGTAACTATTATTGTAAAAGAACTCGACCAAATGAAGATGATCTTCCTAAGTTCCTCAGAAGTCTAAGGTACAAGCCCGTAGCATATCTTTCAAGGTCTGAATGGTTCTCTCTGACTGTCCATCCATTTACGGATGATAGGTTGTACTGAACCTCAACTTGGTACCCAAACTTCGATGCAAACTCTGCCAGAAGTGAGAGGTAAACCGGATGTCTCTATCTGATATTATGCTAACGGGAATACCATGTTGCCTCACTATCTGCTTCATATACATTTCTGCCAACTGTTCAGTAGACTGTCCTACTCTGAAAGGGAGAAAATGAGCAACCTTCGTGAGCCGATCCACAATTACCCAAACTGTGTTCCGACCGATCGGATATCTAGACAAACCAGTCACAAAGTCCATTGTGATGTGCTCCCACTTCCATTCCGGAATAGGAAGCGGTCATAACAATCCTGCTGGTCTTTGCTGTTCCGTCTTCACTTGCTGACATACCAAACATCTGGATACATACCTCGCTATTTCCCTCTTCATGCCATTCCACCAAAAGTGCTGCTTTATATCTTGGTACATCTTTGTGCCTCCATGTCACCCCCAGTTTTCACAAACAGGGGTATTTTGGTAATTTTCTACTTTAAAAATTATTTTGAAATTATTTATTTATTTATTGCATTATTTTGGGGATATTTGAATCAGGTTCGAATTTCAACTCATTCCGACTTGTTTTGACTTGTTTCGGGGACCCGGGGTAGTTTTGACCTTAGCGGGCCCACACACTAGTTAGCCATGGCCCACATGTTAGATATTTTGATTAGAGATTAGACTAATTATTTTTAGTTAATATTAGTTAGAGATTAGTGGTTTCGGTTTGACTAAACTACCCCTCGACTTAACCCTTTCCTATTTTTAGCTAATTAAACCATTGGAGGGCAAACTTGTAATTACCAATAGGACAAAATTGGACCAAGCATGGCCGGCCACAATAGGATAGGATCCCCATTATTTTCATCATTATCCACCCTCTCATTCTCTCTCTTGTTCTTCCCCAAATTGATTTTGAAAGCTTCCCATTTGATTTCTTCTTCAAATCAAGGTAATCCCTTCTCTAAACTTGTTTCTCTTCTCATGTAGATTGATTAGGAACCCATTAGGAATGATTCCCATAGTTGTGTCCCTATTAGAGACCATTTTGTGTCCATATGGATATTTCTAGGAGTGTCCAACATGTAGGTTTGTATCCCAATAGGAAAAACCCTCTTTTGGACACATGGATAATGTTATATAGTGATTTTTGTGTTGTTCTTCCTATTATTTCAGATTTTTGCATGTTTTAGAATGAGTTTATCCAAGTATCTTAATGTATCATATTCATTTTCTCATTTGATTATATATATGTGGTTATATATATATATATAAAATATATATATATATATATATATATATATATATATATATATATATATATATATATATTATATATATATATATATATATATATTTTATATATATATATATATATATATATATATATATATATATATGGCTTGTATATATATATATATAGTGGGTTATTTGTGGATATATTTTGTGATGGGGTGATGTTGTTTGTGGTTGGGAAGGGGACTAGACATGGTCGGCCATGTGTGTGTGTTTGTTGTGTTAGTAGAGAGGTGTGTGAGATGTGTTTGAGTATTTGGTTGTGAGAATTTGAAAGGGGTTTGAAGGTGAGATAGAGGGGGGTGTGGAGAGTGGTTGTGGGTGTTGATAGGAGGGGAAAAACCACCTATATGGGAGCTGATTTCAGCAGCATGGACAGCCATGTAACTGTCCCAAAACAGTCCTATATAACCTCACAAATCAGCCCATATGTATAGCCTATGTGGTTGTCCCTTTAGTCCCCAATACTAGCCCCAATTGTACATCAAACCACCACCAAAACCATCACTAATTGAGTCCTTAAACCCTCTCAAACACAGCCCAAATAACAGCCCTATTAATCCCCAAAAATCAGTCCATGTAGTCCACAAAATCTGTCCATTTTTACCAATGTGTGTGTGTGTGTATTGTGAGATGTGTGTGTGTGTGTTTTGTGAAGTATTAGTGAGTGAGATTAGTATCCTATAGTATAACCTATATCTAACCTAGTAGAAAACCTA
Organism: Iris pallida; assembly: GCA_029216955.1. Classification (NCBI taxonomy): domain Eukaryota; kingdom Viridiplantae; phylum Streptophyta; class Magnoliopsida; order Asparagales; family Iridaceae; genus Iris; species Iris pallida. The sequence goes on from JANAVB010004708.1 coordinate 35,213, forward strand.
TTAGGGAACCTATAGAGAGGCCTAATAGAGTGTGGTATCATGTGAGAGTGAGTGGTGTTGATGAGTGGGGTAATGAAAAGGGTAAATTCATGATATAGGTAAGGTAATGGGTAAAGGGTTAGCATGTGTCGTAAGATGGTCTAGATGCTTAGGATACCCAAATTTCTTGGTAGGTAAACCTTAGATAGGTTGATATCTAGCTACCCTAAGGAGCCTAGGCTAGTGCCATAGGTATTTGCGGGGTTTCCTTGGGTTTGGGCAAGGTATCGGGATTTACCTTGGTAGGGTAAATGCTAGTTTTGCCTAGAAATAGGATATTAGTGTTAGAAGCCTAAGATGGTGTTAGAACTTGATTCCCGTGGTTGATAATGATCAAATATAGTACTCTAAGACTAGTTTTGACGTCGGTTGACCTTTTGACCAAAAGTCAACAAAAGTCAACCGAAGGTCAAACTTAGCCTTTAAGCGACCCGATTTGACCGAAACCAACCCAGAGTTAACCAATTGACTGAAAGTCAATAGATGGTCAACATTAGACTAGTTTGACCTAGAGTTGACCAGAGTTGACCAGAGTTGACCAGGGTTGACCAGGGTTGACTTTTTGACCAAAAGTCAACTGTAAGTCAACCTTTGATCCCGATTGACCTAGTTTGACTTGGATTGACTCCCAGTGACCTAGTATGAACCAGTATGACCTAGTATAACCCAGTTTGACCTAGATTGACCTAGTTTTGACTTAGACTTGCATTCATGGCTTGTATTAGCTTCCTTTTTCAGTATTTAGTCATGTTTGACTCATAGTATCTTATTTTAGGTCTGTGATCACTCTGAGCATCTGTTCACCTATCAGCTCAGGACCACAGGCGAGTATATTCACTGATAGTTTTCATTGTCTTGATATCTACTATATCCGATTCAGTCGTAGTGTTTTACTTGATTCCCGACACGACGGTTCACGGACTAGTATACGTCGGATCCTGTCATGAGATGTTATTCCTGGACTTTCTTGGTATATGGGTATGAGATATTTTCGTGTTCCTGTACTTGTATAGACACCGATTCCTAAGGGGACTAGCTACCCTCTTACGAAACCCCGTGTCATGACGTGCCATGTCCAGATCCGAGATACTATTCGGGGATAGAGGGGAATTATTAGGGGTTATGTGATCAAAGCCTCCGTGTGTTAATATATATTGCTAGCGCCACCCTCACCTCACGTAGGGTGTAGCAGATACCCCGTGCCGGTTATCCAGGTTGGCCGGTATGACCCTTTCCAGAGATTTTTGTGTGATTGTCGGGCCAAGTGGATAACCTTTTCCGTGTTTCCCCAGCCGATCACATTTCGCCCTAATAATTCAAATCACTTTTTATTTATTTGTTGTCATATCTTACATTTCCAGTTCACCTTTACTTACTGTACTTTTACCATGCTATGATTCATTTCTTATATGCTCTACCTGCCTTTTATACTGTACCATGATGATGGGACTAGGTTCTGTTTGAAAGAAGGGTTACAATTCCGGTCCTTGTTTGGTTTAAGGGTTGTAACTCGGCTTTCAAATGGTTTCCAAGTCGCCTATATTCTTTGTCATGTATTTTATTATTACTGTCTCTTATAGTATTTGTCAATTCACATGGAACTGTTGTTGGTATTTTGTACTTGCTCATTTTCCTGACAGGATACGTTGACAAATTTTACAGATGATTTAGAGGCTGATTGCCCGACTTACTACGGGATAGAGTCTGATGGACTTGACCTAGACAGTGGCTTAGTGGTAGAGCCACTAGACTTCGCCCACCAGTAGCCTAGTTTAGTTAGGTTTGCCTGGCCTGCGAGCCAGCTAGTTCATTTCTGTTCTAGTATCTTTATACTTATATTATTCTGAGACTCTGGATGTTGTGTTAGCTGTGACTTTTGGATTTTGGACTCGTTTCCTGTTTATTCTATCATATCTCTTTTCCATTCTATCTACCTTAGTTTTGATTATGTGATTGAGACTGTATTGCTATGTCACCTCCGTTCGGAGTGTATATAACTGTGCAGTACATTTATCTGTTTTAGACGTAGTATTTACAGACCCTATATACAGCGTTCTACCGTCGATTCTGCGACGAAGGCTGGACGTAACCACGTGCTCGTGCCCCTTTTCAGGGTGCGGGTCGTGACACTCCAGGATGAATGGAATAAGGTGAACTATGAGCCTCTGACATAACTTCATGCCGAAGGTCTCTACTTAGCACATAAAGACGGTTTCCGAACCTAAGCGTACCATCTTTATGGATTACTAACTCCTTCCTGAACTCACACTCTGATCGAAGCTTTTGGATCCGCGAATCCTCTGCCTGGGCTACTCTGATCCTCTCTACTAAAGTAGACTGAACCTGCAAACTGGCAAAAACTCCTGTATCTTGTGGTGAGATCACTTCAATTCCTATTTTCTGAAGATCCTCTAAAATATGCCTCTGCGAGGTTAAAATGAATGCACCACCTCTCCTGCTCAAGGCATCTGCTACTACATTCGTCTTGCCTGGATGATACTGAAGGTTTACATCAAAGTCCTTCAGTAATTCCAACCATCTTCTCTGTCTCATGTTCAGGTCCCTCTGGGTGAATACATACTTTAAGCTCTTATGATCAGTGTAAATCTCCACTCGATCCCCATATAAATAGTGCCTCAATAACTTAAGCGAGAACACTACTACTGCTAATTCTAGGTCGTGGGTCGGATAGTTCTTCTCATGATCTCGAAGCTGTCGAGATACATATTCTATCACCTTACCATGCTGCATTAATACACACAGTCCTTTCCCAGATGTGTCACAATACACTGTAAACCCTCCCATCCTACTGGAAGTGTCAAGATCGGGGCTGAGATCAATCTCTTCTTCAACTCTTCAAATGATGTTTGACACTCCGCTGACCAAACGTACTCTACATCCTTACGCGTCAAACGCGTCAAGGGTGCCAAAATCCTAGCAAAGTCTGCCACGAACCTCCTATAGTAACCTGCCAATCCCAAGAAACTATGCACTTCTGCTACCGTCTTTGAAACTGGCCAATTCTCCACTGTCTCAACCTTCTTCGGGTCTACTGACACTCCTGCTCCTGAAATAATGTGTCCCAGGAACGAAATATGATCCAACCAAAACTCACATTTACTAAGCTTCATATACAGTTGATGCTCCCTCAAGGTCTGCAAAATGGTCCGGAGATGTTCCTCACGCTCCTCTTCACTGCTGGAATAGACGAGGATGTCATCTATAAATACTACTACAAATTGTCAAAATAGGGTAGGAAGACGATTCATCAAATCCATGAATACTGCTGGGACATTAGTCAGTCCAAATGGCATCACCAGAAACTCATAATGCCTATACCTTGATCTAAATACTGTCTTGGGTATGTCCTGCTCCCGGACCCTCACTTGATAATATCCCGACCGAAGATCAATCTTAGAGAAGGCGCAAGCCTTACACAATTGATCAAACAAGTCATCAATCCTTGGTAACGGATACTTGTTCTTCACTGTTTCTGCATTCAACTGTCGGTAGTCAATACACATTAGCATCGATCCATCCTTCTTTGGTACTAAAATAACTGGTGTTGCCCAGGGCAATTCACTGTCTCGGATAAACTGCTTCGCCTTCAGTTCTTCTTCATGCTGGTACAACTTGTCCAACTCTGACTGCGATATTCTATAAACTCTGCCAACCTTAGGCTCCTTTCCAGGATTCAACTCTATGCAAAACTCCACACTTCTCACTGGTGGTAAACCTGGAAGCTCATCTGGAAATACATCAACTCTCTGACTACTCTTGGAATCTGCTCATGCTCTTCCAATGCTTCTGTGACAATGCCTTTGGGTCGATCTTCCAATGTTCGAACAAAGATAAACTCCTCAACGCTAGGTATATTAAATACTACCCTACCTCCCCGACAATCTATCGTCGCATGGCTGTCTCTCAACCAGTCCATGCCTAGGACAACGTCAAAGTTGCCCATAGGGAACTCAATCAAATATGTGAGCATTAAACGCCCGCATACTACGACCGGACACGCTATACACACTCTACTAACTTCTACGAGCCCATTACCAGTGAGTATATCATCCTCTCTAGCAATGTCTCGAACTCTAATCCAATATGTGTCGTAAATCGTGCAGGTACAAATAGTGGGTAGCCCTCGAATCAAACAATGCTATGGCAGGAAAAGAGGTAAAAGAAATATTACCTGCAACCACGTCGCCTGAAGCTAGTGCATCCTCCAGTGATAAGGTGAAGGCCTGGTCCTGACCTTGCTAGTTCCCTGATGTTGCCTTCCTCGACCATGCTGCTGCTACGGCCTCTGCGGGCCTTTCTGTTTCTACGCTTGGAGAAACATCTGAGCCTGTGTTGGCAGATGCTGGACTAGCGGCCTTACTGCCATTGCGGGTCCTCTGTTCGGCACTGCCCCCGGGGCTGGCAATGCTGGAAACTGCTGAACTGGCCCTCCTGGCCTATGTATCATAGGACAATTGGCAATCATGTGGTCTGGACTACCACACCTTATGCCCAATCCGTTAGCTGATCGACACACATCCCTAGTGTGCCCACCCTTACCACAGTAAGTACATCCAATGGGCGCCCCTGGCACTGCTGCTGGTTCTTCGGCTGCTGAGGCCGAACTGGTGCTATTATCTCTGATACTGCCGTCCTTCGCAGCGCTTCTGACTCATGAATACGGATGCCGGGCGCTGGCGCCGATGTTCGCTGCACTGCTCCTCCGCCCCTACTGTGGGGATGAGACCTCTTCTGGCCCCCGTCTTGTTGCCAACCTCTGTTGGATGAGTTCATGCCTCCGAGCTGCCGTTAAAACGACGTCAAAGGTCTGGTAGTCGTGCCCTTCTACTCGTTGTAGAATCTCTAAATGAAGTCCTTACTAGAATCTCATCGCCTTCTCTGTCTCCGTAGCCACCATCGTCGGCACAAACCGACTCAGTCTGCAGAACTCCGCCGCATATCCATCCACTGTCTTACCAGCCTGTTTAAGACTGATAAACCTTTGTTGTTGTAACGCCCCAGTCCCAAAATACGTAGGACTAGGAACGTAGACATGCCAGCTGTATACATACGAAATACATGGACCTCGTATGTATACATAAGCTGTAAAATGTAGTAAAACCATGACTAATCTCATCTACACAAAATAAAGGAAAATAATGATTTCATATAATCATTTATGGAAATGTATTTGTACAATTTATTGGGCGGAGACAAATCTACTACCAACAAGCAAGGAAAGAAATACATGAAAAATGAAAGGCGAGCGAAGCGAAGACGATCCAAATGCAATTATCCTCGAAGAAATAACGACGATCGCGGCTAGAGCTAGAACACCTGCGAAAGACAAGAGCACACACTTGGGGAAAAACCAGGTCCTCAGAGGGACGTAACAAGATACATAAAAACAATACCATGATGAACTGTAAATGATACATGATAAAGAAAAGACCACATGCTCCAACACAATGGAACCTAACCATCTAGGTGTAATGCAAGTCGAAAACTATACTGGAACGTATAAGTAGGTAGGAATAAAGCATAGCATCCACTAGAGGCTTTCGCATGAACTAGTATACGTCTCTGACCGTATCTGACGCGTGGTCAGGGCCGTGCAATGGATATATCCCCTAGTTATACTTTGCATCGCTAGCATACCTCCTGACCGTATCTGACGCATGATCAGGGCCATGTAATGGATATATCCTCTAGCGACACACCCATAATAGGGAAACCATGAACCCATAACCGGGCAACTAGACTGTGGGATAGCTCATACGTCCCAATAGTTTTCCCCGCCCATGTATCATACAAGTCATATCCATGTCTTGGCGATCCATATCTCTATGCAAGTCGCTATCTAGACTCCGCTAATCCATAAATGAACTGACACACGAACCGCCCGTATCGGTAGCAAGTCGAATACGTAGGTTCGTGCCGACTCTATGATCCTCACTCATGTGTCGTGTATGAGACGTGTCAACAAGTCAAAGAAGTTATGAAGCATAACTTCAACACACCGGGAAAGTCCGCTACCACATATGGTCCACACACACACGCACACACACAAACATCGATATACATATCGATTTTACCCAAGTCATACTTGGACATACTCTTACTAATGTAAAAACACTAGCAACATATAAAATATCATGAATCAAATATAAGTACAAGATGGCAAGGTATCTTGCCTGGTAGAGCGCCTGGTGTGCTGCGATAATCACTGTGGCATGAACTGCGACTTCGATGTAACAACTGGAGAACCTCTATTGGTGGTACAGACTGGTGCATCGGGTCCAGAACGGTCAATTTAGTTAGGGTCAATAGGTGGAAGGAAAGAATTGGCAATGGATAGGAGGATTGGGCTTAGTCTTGGACAAGAATAAATAATCGAGAAGTTTTGTATATATATAAATAAATACTTTGGAAAATATTTATTGTTTGAAATATGTATTTTTATTAGTAAAATACTTGAAAGTCATAAAAAACATCTTTATCTCAAAACTATAATCTGCTTGTAGAAAATATTACATCTATATTTATCACCATAAAAATAAGCTTCGAAATCTTGTTTGAAGTACCTATAGGGCCAAGCCCTAATACTATTTTATTTATGACAATATAGTTTTTGAAATTATTTTATTTAATATATAGTTCTATATAATATCATTAAGAACAAATAGTGATAATAACATAAAATAAATAATAATTTTACTAAATAATAAACCCCATAAAAATATCACCTAGTGATAATATTATGTAAACAATAATAATAATATAATTTTAATTAGTAGTAATAATAATAATATAAATATAATAATAATAATAGCTTAGTTTAAATGAAATCTGAGAAAACATAATAATAAACTAATAAATAATAACAATAATAATAATATTATTATTATTATTATTATTATAATAATAATCTCAGCCTAATTTTTATACTGCTCTCTTCCCGATGAGGGGGAGAGAGAGACAAGAATACGAAAAGAAATGGAGGGGGAGAGCTGGAAGAAAACGAGGGGGAGCTCGGGAAGAAACGCGGCGCCGGCGGCGAGCGAGGCGGAGCAGGAAAGGGGTCGGTTTGGCGCGCGGAGTGTGTATCGGGGTCGCAGGCGGCGGATCCCGACGGGAGGATGGGTGTGAGCGCGAGAGGGGAGTTCGGCGGCGGCGATTGTCAGCTACGGAGGAGGACGGAGAGCTGGGCGAGTGGAGCGGTGCCCGGCGGAGAGGGTGCGGACGCGGGCGGCGGTATAAGTATGGGCGGTGGATGGCGCCGGTCGGGCGGAGTAGTGAGGGACGCGGTGGAGAAGAGGGAAGAAGCGGCAGAGTAAGGGGTTTTGGTGGACGGTGGATGGCGCCGGTCGGGCGGAGTAGTGAGGGGCGCGGTGGAGAAGAGGGAAGAAGCGGCGGAGTAAGGGGTTTCGGTGGGCGGTCTGGTCATTGGCGCTGCACGCCAAGGTAGAGGCGGCGAGCCGATGGTCAGGTGTGGCCGCCGTGGCTGTTGCGGTGGCGGTGAACGGGAGAGGGGAAGCAGAGAGAATCGGGGCTGGGGTCGGAGTTCGGTGGCGTAGGGGCGACGCGTCCGGGTGACAGGGGTTTCGACGGGGCTCAGGCAAGGCGGACATGGGCGACTCGATGGTTGGTGGGAGCTGACGTAGATCGGGTGCGGGGTTTGGCTCCAGCGTTCGTCAGGCACGCGGAGGGACTACAACGACGCAGCCGGGGACGAGGCGATCACCGCCGATCCGCGGGCGGAGGTACGTTGGTGGTGGTGATGATGTTTGTTTTTGTTTCTTTTATTTCTGGGAATTTGTGGTCTGTGCTGGTGGCGTTCGCCGGGGTTTCGACGGGGGTTGGCCGGAGGTTGGCTGGGCTTGGTCGGGAAGTCGGGTATATGGCGACGGGTTTGGCATTGGTGGTGGCAGGGCTGGGAGTCGTGGAGAGGGATCGGTTGTGATGGTG
>JANAVB010004709.1:0-25282 GCA_029216955.1 Iris pallida
ATAGTCCAACCGAACAAATCAATAAACCAAATGAATTATCGGTTTGGTTCGGTTCGGTTTCGATTATGAGTAATTTAATTCGGTTTTGATTTTAAATTTTTAAAATTTTTATTTATTCGATTTTTATTATTTTGGTTCCGTTGAAACAGAATAATAGAAGAATCACCCCCTACTTGGGAGAACTATGTCAAACTGATGCTTCACTCCTGCCTGTACCTAAACTGACAATGCTGAATAACATCAGTGCCTGGTTCTACTAGGTTAAGTGAAGCTCATCATGCTGTTGTAATCCAAGACTAGCTGCTGCTGCTGCTGCTGCTGCTGCTGCTACTAGTTGTAGTAGCAGCAGCACATATAGACAAGAGATTTTTGTGGTGATCGATGGACCGTATGTGCAACTACAAGTCCACCGTCTCCCCCCTTAACTTCATAATGTATAATTAGAAATTCTCATGATAAAGTTACTGCCTTCCCTTTGCCCATGTCATAATGGACCATGTGTTGGTGAGATCGCAAGATCTCACCAGCAGCATTGCTTGGAAGACACTCAAGAAACAATAAGGGTTCAATGGGTCGCTATATTCAAAATCTATACGCTACATCATGGGTACCAACGATATTCGTTCCTCGTTTTGTGGCAGATGCATGTAGGGTGCAACTCAGGACGTTTAAATCGGAGTTAGATTGGATAAACCTATTAAAGGATTAGATTTGCATGGGTTAAAATACTCAGATTCAAATTAGGATTTGGATTCTAATATTTGAACTCGATCAAAAATCGAATTGGACTTGGGTTCATATCAGATTACCTATAGAACCCGAAATCCGACATTATATATATAATATATATAATATATATATTATATATATATATATATATTGAAAGAAGGTAATTGTGGCGAACGCTCCCACCGAAAATCGATCTCCTGACCACTCGGGCATATATATATATATATTTATATCTATATATAATATATATAATATCTATATATATATATATAATATTAGTACACTTTTAAATAAAAATGTTTAAAACCTATTAATTTCTCAACCCAAACTCTTCAACTCCTTACTCTAAATTCTATTTTAGTTTATATTTTGTAATAATGAGGTACATTAGAGATCGATAAACCCAATGGACCTGACCCAATCCGAAGAATTTGGGTACTTATATTCCTCCAGACTCGATCTTGGAATATATTCCTCCAGGCTCGATTTTGGACTTCATATATTGAACCCGAGGTTGGATCGAAATTTGGCTCGAACTAAGAGTTGGGTTCGAGTTGAGCTCAAATCCAACCCAACCTGCCTAAGTTGCACCCCTGACTTCATGCATGGGGGTAGTCTTTGAGGGTACACTTTTGTTTTTTTTACTTCACTCTCGTACTTTTAAAACTACTCATGCCACGGCGACTGCCACTTCCACTGCAGAGTGTATTTAATTCTAACCAGCATTCTAGTTATTCAGTCTTCTGCTCTCATCATGTACAAACAATATAAGGAGATTATCATCTGTATTCTGCAAAGTTCGAAAAAAGCTGCATGATATAATAAGAGAGAAACAATATAATTTATTTATAATAAATTATCAAATGCATGGGACTAGTCTTATTAAACATATATTTTAAAATTTACACACATACGATTGGGAGGTTCGAATCCTGCCACACTTTCCGGATGTCCGCTCCACTAGTCTTATTGAATATTCGGATCGCTTGATCGATGTCTATGAACAAGGTTCTTGAACACAGAAGAAAGACTGCAGCTCTCTTTTTTAAAAAGGATAGGCTTTAGCAAAACGGAATATTCAAACTAAGGAGCCCGTGGTCAAATTTGTAATCGTTTTTAACACAGTTTATAGATATTTGTAATCGTTTGAAGGGAAGGAAAGGAATCTTCCGTTTGACCACGGGCTCCTTAGTAAGGAGCCCGTGGTCAAATTTGTAATCGTTTTGTGACCTGTGTTTGTAAGCTATGGAGCCGTGGTCAAACTAAGGATAGGCTTTAGCAAACGAGTCCTAGGCCCAATCTATAGATATTTGGCTCGTCCGGCTCATGAGTTGAATCATTTATACATGTTATACACTTTATATCATTATTCAGTTAGCGTGAAATGGATATTGGATTAGGTTCTAAATTAATATTGATTTATGACAATATTTAACTTGCTTATCATGCATGTTGCTAATTAAAAACAAATCAATTTGGGTCGAAGTTGTTTAGCTCATAAACGAAGTTCAATTTTAGATTTAAGTTTGTCAAGAATTCAAACTAAACTAAACAAAAGACCAGGCATTTATTTAACAAACCAGTTTGCACATAGATCTATAAGTCTCGTATTTTAAAGATTTTGTTAACATGTGTCCTAAAGGCACATATTAAGGATAATTAAAATTAATTTTTTATATTAAAATTGTGATCGATATTTAATAAATATTAAAAATTGTATCGAAAAATTTATCAAGATCCAATAAATTAATTTTTTAATGCAATTTTTTTTTTTCATCAAGTTTTGATAATACATATCAATGCAAAAAAAAAATTTTAATGTTTATTTGTTGATCACAATTTTCAAAGTAAAAAATTAAGTATTAATTATTCTTAACATGTACTCTTATGGCACGTGTTAACAAAACCTATATTTTAAATGGATGAACTAAATTTTGCTCACACTGGACCCTTGTTAGCAATTCGGCAAACGTAAAAAATTCGGGACGGCAAAAGTACGAGTATAAATCAGCTCAGTGCAAATAAAATACGTTCAAAATTCGGTCAAATATTCAAAAAATAGAAATATTGAGGTTAGAAACTTCACATTCTTAAATATATTGTCAAATTTGGTTAATTAAACAGTTTCCACCACGTTTTTTGTGCCAAATTTTTCAATAATTAATACGAAACACGTTTAAAATTTCACATGCTTAAAATTTATGTACTGGTTTAGATCTGTCAAAAGTACGCAAGTATCATATGTTTCTGAAAGATACGAAAAATTCGTTTATAATACGAGTTTTATTCGGGTGATTGCTAACAAGGCACTGGACAACCAATTTAATTTATTTGGAACTTAAAATACTCTCTCTGGTTAGAACCCACAATCCTTGTTAGCAATCACCCGAATAAAACTTGTATATACGCGATTTTTTTCGTATCTTTCAGAAACGTATAATACTTGCGTACTTTTGACAGATTCAAATCAATACGTAAATTTTAAGCAGACGAAGTTTAATCGTGTTCCGTATAAATTGTTGAAAAATTTGGCCAAAAAATAGTGGTGAGAACCTGTTTAATTAATCAAATTTGACAACATATTTAAGAATGTGAAGTTTCTAACATTAATATTTTTATTTTTTGAATATTTGACCGAATTTTTGAACGTATTTTATTTTTATTGAGCCGATTTATACTCGTATTTTTGTCGTCCCGAATTTTTTTCCGTTTGTCGAATTGGTAACAAGGCCCACAACCAAGGAAGAGAATGTCGTCTGTGTCTGCCACTTAAGCTAGAGGTAATTTGAATATATATATATATATATATATATATATATATAAAATGACCTCTAGCCTAGTGGTTAAGAGAGATGCATGTGGTCCGTGGTCAGAGTTCGAATTCCAGTAGGAGCAATTCCAGAAACATTTACCTGATTCCAAAAAAAAGGTAAAAAAATAAAAAAGTAAATATATAATGTTTTCCTTCATTTCATCTGCAAGAAGAAATCCTACATCCTTCTTTTGTATATATCTTTTGGGATTACTAGCTAGAAGCAATTTCTCTCAGCAAGTCTTCAACTCTCTTTATCAAAACCTAGATTATTTCTCTTTCTTGTTTTTTTAGAGTTGAGGTGGGGACCAAATCCAATCCTCCCCAATAACACAATAGTTCCATATATTGGAACCTCTTATAAGAGCATTAATAGTAAGTCTCATCCCAATTTAAGCTATTTAAGGACACATCAAAAGTTGATCAGGACTAGCCAAAAGCAAACTTTGATTTATTTACAAGTTTGCCATTGAAAAACTTACTCAGGGCTAACCAACATGTGAGTATATATCAACTTTTTATTTTTTTTTCTCTCCTCTCTTTCCTCACAAGAAGAAGAAAGAACAAGAACAAGAACATCAATTTTTCCAAACCTAGTTATTTTGATTTTTTGCTCTCTACTAATTTCTCGGATCTCTTTATCCAAATCCTAGTTTATTTTTCTTCTTCTTATTTGGGCATTATGGATGAAACCCTAGTTGTAGAAGAAATTGAGTTATCAAATCTATTAGTCTATTAACCAATTTTTCTTTACTAATAGAAGAATTGTGCATGAAATCCTAGTTGTAGAAGAAAACTATGAAAGAAATCCTAGTTGTAGAAGAATTGGATTTACACCAGGACTGCCACAATTTCTGACAGTCCTAGAAGTATTGAGGACTGCCAGAAATTGTGGTAGTCTTGAAATAGACTCGATGTACAACAGAACTGTCACAATTGCTGGCAGTCCTAGAAGTACTGAGGACTGCCAGAAATTGTGGCAGTCCTGAAAGGGATATGCTCTGCAGCAGGACTGCCACAATTTCTAGCGGTCCTAGACATATTGAGGAATGCCAGAAATTGAGGCAGTCCGTACATCAAGTCCCTTTCAGGACTGCCACAATTTCTGGCAGTCCTAAAGTCAAATTCTCGAATGAAAAAAATATGTTAGGGTTTATTTCAATCTTGATAATAGAGTGAAATATGCATTTTAGGGTTTATTTTCATGCATTTTTGTGAGGAAAAGAGTATTTAAGCTTTATTTTCATGCATTTTAGGATTTATTTAATTTTTTGGGGCCATCGAAATTGGATTAAGAAGGAAATTAGGATTTTGATGGAGATAGTGATGATGGAAATGGTGGAGAGAAGAAGAAGAAGATGAAGAAAACTAGAGTTTTGATGGAGATGTGAGAATGGAATGGTGGAGAAGAAGAATAAGAAGATGGATAGAAGAAGAGAAGAAGAAGAAGAAAGAAGAAGAAAAGTTAGATTTTGGAAGAGAGAGAGAAATTTAGAAATGGGAGTAAATTTGGGCTTTGGGGGGTGTGGGGTTTGGACAACACCATGAGTAGAAAATTTGGATAGCCCAATAAATTCTTCTCAAACATTGGCTAGCCCCAATCCTGACTAGTCCTGATCAACTTTTGATGTGCCCTTATAAATAGCCTTTATATATTATTGATTCATAATATAGGAGTCAATTTTGTAGAATAGCAAATTAAGTTGAATTAGAGCCCCACGATAATCTCGTTCCAGCTAGATGAGCTATAACACGGGCCTTAAATATTTTACATTCAGAATTGTAAGAAACTCATTTTCTAGCATTTTGAGCTCATTCTACTGTTGATGCTCGAAGTGCTTTAACAAGTTTCATATAACGTCCAAAGTATATATGCCACCTTATAAGTTTGTGAAAACTAGTAAGCACTTATAACAATAAATCAATTATCACCTTTTTTTTTTTTTAATCTTTTTATGTTCATGGCATGTGTATTTGTTTTCAAATTTTGCATGATCTTCTACTTTTATAAACAGTAAAATGAAATTAAATGTCTTGTTTAGACAAAATATTTTATATTCGAGTGTATGACTTCTATATCTTAGTTATATAACTATATTTTGATTCTAGTTCGACCCGTAGATTTTATACATAATTTGGAGATGAAGTATATAAGCTAGAAGAGAAAAAAAAAATATGAAGTAACAATTTTATTACTTGTGGAAAAAAGAAAGAGACATAGACAACAGAATATTTTTTTGGGTCCTTTCTCCAAACCGGATAATGGCTATATAAGTCATCCAACTGTCTAGAAGGGAATTCAAATCCAAGACCTACTTGTGGGTGTCCCCCCGCACTACCTCTAGACTAATGCCTAGCTTTGATGGAATTTTAACAAAGATAAGAAAGTTTGTGTGAAAGATAACAATAACGAAGAAAGACAAAACTTAATTTAGATTGTACTTGTTTGATAAAACGTCCATTTTAGAAACGATCATTAGATGAGTATTTCAAAAATATCTATTTGAACGTTCTAAAATAAAAACTGTTTAATTCGTCATTTGCATTTGAAATCAAATGGAGGCCCCTAAAAAATATTACTGCAATTCAACTAGCCGGTAAGTTAGGCAGGCAGGTCTACTTGGGAGGGGCGAAAAGGTCGAAAGTTTTTATATAGTCAAAATTTATTGATGGTAAAAAGAAAGAAAAAGAAACTGAAACTTTGTAAGTAATTCACAAAAGTTAGGGGATCTATCAATAATATATAAATCTTGAGTGAATTCACAAAAGTTACGGGACTCAACCATTCGGGTTCGGGTACCGTGTTAATCAACCCCGAGAGGATCCGAACCCTAACTGCAAATTCGTACATAACATATTTTTTCTTCCATTATTCTTCTTCTTCTTCTCTCTTCTTCTTCTTCTCTCACATAAAACCTAGATTTCTCTTCCTCAGAATCTAGGGTTTATTGACCTCTAAATCAATGGCGGACGAGAGCCACTTGAAGAATTGGGTCTCCGACAAGCTCATGTCGCTGATGGGCTTCTCGAAGAACGTGCTCGTCCAGTACGTCATCGGCCTATGTAAGGATCCCCACCAACCCCTAATTTCTTCTTCTCCCCTCATAATGTGCTCCTTCTTTATTCTTTTTGTTCCTTAAAGTCTATAATTTGTGTGTTTTTTTTTCTGTTGACAGCCAAGGAATCCTCTTCTCCGGGGGACCTCATGGCCCGGCTCGTAGACTACGGCCTCTCCTCGTCGTCGGAGTCGCGGTCGTTCGCGCAGGAGCTGTTCACCAAGGTCCCGGAAACAGTCCGGCCCGAGCGTAAGCTCTCTTCCAATCTATGCTGCATGAGCACGACAAGGACACTGCACTTGTCTTAAGAGCGTCTATGCGTTCTAGCTTACAATTATATTATGAATTAAGTATTGGGAGATTGTGGAATTAGCTAATTTGTAGGGATTAGGAGCTTTATCAACAGTATTTTTTTTTTACAAGGAATTAAGAAGGTTTGACTGAAATTGAGGAATTATAATTTCTGGGCGTGCCAAAAATTGCGCCTTTTGCAGGAATTAACCGTAATTTCTGAATTCCTATTTGTTAATTCCAGTATGAAAACGGTATTGCACAGAGAAGTGTTTGAACGAAGAATTCAATAATGGAGGAATTAGCAAATTTGCGGGCATTCGGGTTTCTAGTTCAACTTACAGCCTAAGGAAAAAAAGGAGGAATTGGGAGGGTTTGGTCAAAATTGATGATTCACAATTCCTCGGTGTGCCAAAAATTGCGCCTTCTGCAGGAAATAACATTAGATCCTCAAGCCCTCGTGCTAATTATAGTATTAAACGTGTTATATATATATAGGAAGCATGAAAACTCCAAAAATTGGTCTCAAATACATGTATTGGACTCTCTTCGTGTTGGGCAAGTCCAAAATGCACTAGGATGCACCAAAAAATGTCCTGTGTCTGTGTTGTGTCATGTTTGCGTACTTGCAAATAGGGGTCACTGTTGTAATTAAAGTCTTGGCACTATGTCTTCTTCATTTGATTTATTGTTAGGGGTTGCTTATGATGCTGTATTATGTTTGGGGACTAGGTGCGTCCATACAGATAAAAAGTTCTTTGATCGTTAAAGAATAAAGTTTGGTTATGTACAATTTGTTGTTTGTTTGGTTGTATTGTTGACATTTGATTAAGGAGGTCATGGATAATCCTTGATTTGTCGGATCATATCCTAGCGGACTTTCTAATCCTTTAATCTCCCTTATGGCCCTTGCATTTGTTCCATTAGTTTCTCCCTTGTGTTGTCTCTATTGTTTTTTGTGTTTTAAAAGTTTATAATCAAGGAAGGTAGTCAAACGCAAGGCGCACACGAGGCACAAATGGTCCATATCGTCCGAGGCGCAAGGTGCACTTAAGGCGGCGCACGTCTGAGCGAAGCGAGGCACAAAAATAATAAAAATTAAAAATATACATAAATAAATAAATAAATAAATTAGTAATGTAAGAAATAAAACCAAATAACATATTAAAACCAACAAAAATATGTTAAAACATAACCAAGTTGACTAGCAGAGCAGTAATAGCAGTATCAGTCAACAGAACTAACAAGACTTTGTATTTTTCATACCACGTTTTTTTGTACATTTTAGTTTTTCTAGTTCAACTGGAACCAACTTTGACAATCGTAAAAAGAGCTCTCCCCCTCCCACTTGTATAAGGTAAGGATTATTTCCATGCCTCAAAGTTTTGTGTTATATATATAAACCATAAGCGCGCCCTGAGTGCACATGGAGAAGGGCACCTCTCCTCGCCTAGTGAGGTGCGAGACACAGCTGCTGCGCCTTTCTGCGAGGCACGCCTTTGACTACCATGTAATCAAGACAGTGCAGTTTGTCTTTCTAGCTTAGCAGTTGTGGTGTTTTAGATGCTTGCCCGGGTTAAAATGATCTTCTACTAATTATAACATTATAAATTTAAGACCATACTTTTCATGTTCAGTGTTAATGTCTGTAACTAGAAGCTGTAATATCGTAAATATTTAAGCTTGTGAAATGAAAACTTAGGATTAAATGCGGTGGCGTGTCTCATCAAAGTTCACAATAGTAACAGAACCAGAATCGAATGATGGAATATTTATTCTTGTCATCATTGATCCAATTTATGTGTTCCAGAGTTACCAAAAAGAGGAGAGAGAAGCAGCAATATTGGCAAAGAAGCAAACTAGCTACAGACTTCTGGATGCTGATGACGAGGATGATGATTATAACCAAGTTCCAAGTAGTGGTGTATTTTCTCAGCAAGGGAAAGCTATTGTTCGCCAGAAGCGCTTTAGGAAGAAAGGAGAAAGCCGTGATAGTGAAGATGAGGAGGCATATTATTGCAACTCTTTTCACTTTTATTTCTTATTGTAGGCTGTCACGCCAATGCTTCTCTTAATGGTTTCTTACTCCATTTGACTTGAATATTTTGTTGCAGGCACCCTCAACTAAAGAAAATGAACGACGTGTTCGAAGGCGAACTTCTGAATCGGACAACGATGCCGACGATATAGAGGTAAGAGAAGAGTTCTATTAGTATTTATCATATTATGAACAATTCGTTCCTTCAACTCTTTTTTTATTCAACTGTATATTGTATATCATTATGAAGAAAAGACTAGCTATATTGCACATGATTCTATTTAAAGTAACGGACAAGACTAAAGAAAAAAACCTTGATTTTTTAATGATTTTCTTATCCTGTTTCATTCAACAATTTGTCTTCAACAATAAAAACCTTAAAAGTTGGCACATTATTTAGAAGTTTTTTGGCGCCTTGTTGCCAATTGCTGCTAAAACTTTAATACCCCGTCAGAAAGATTTCACCATCTGATCTCCATCAACAATGCCAGGAGTTCATTGAGGGCATTGCATTCATTGTTCTTAGTTTGGTAGTATATCGGATTATACTAGCTGGTGTAGCAGTTTGTTCACCAAATGAGAAAGGTATTTGCTAGTACAGTATTGCGTCATCTGAGATGCAAAAAGTATGTCAGAAAAGTAGGGAAATGTTGGCCTACACACACAATTATATATATATATATATGGACATGCAAATGACCTCTAGCCTAGTGGTTAAGAGAGATGCATGCGGCCCGAGTGGTCAGGAGATCGATTCCCGGTGGGAGCGTTCGCCATAATTATCTTCTTTCAATATATATATATATATATATATATATATATATATATATATATATATATATATATATATGGACACTAAAGGCCACATGGATTGACTGAGGCAAATGCCAGATTTTTGTGTGCGTGTACTGTCTTAGATATTGTAGTAACATTATGTACTTGGGATTGGGCAATATCCTATTCATTGCACAATGAGATCTTGTCCATTTTGCATCCTAGTATAGTTTGACTAGCATACGAGTATGTGCTCTATTTATAAGTAGACCAGTACTATGAGAATAAGAGAAACTTAGTTTATCTTTGCATTATGTCATAGTTAGCTGTATTGTCATGCTTTTCTTTTCCATTAAGGAGTTGAATTATTCAATAAACATGAAGAATGCTACCGTGGAATTGAGTAATATGCAAGTTTGTTAAGGCAGCATGAGGGCCAGAGGGGCCTCAAGACTACAATTAAGGGAATATATATAGGAGAACAACCTCTCTCCCTTGTCCACATCAATGTTATAGGAATTCACCATATAGGTGATGAACCGCGTCCCTGTTCCAACGTAGAGAACTGGTATGTGGTTTCCATGTTCCAAGATCTAAACTGGTGACCTAATATGTGAGATGTGTATCGAGAGGGCACTATCTTTGATATTTCTCATGTGAGATTAGAGGAGCTATGATGGCATTGTTTGGAGAATGAGAGCTTTGAGGCCCTTGACACTCAAGAAAAAGAAGAAGGCCCACTATCTTGAGACGTAGTTCTTTTAGTTAGTTTTAAATAAAAATAAGAAACGATGACTTGGTATATCTTTTGAAAAAAAATTTATTGCTAATAAGTTTGCAAATAATGAACTTATTTGGTTTAAATTTTGATCGTAAAATATATTGTATTGCATATGGGTCCCTAAAAGATGTTCCTATATTCCGGTTCAACATACCGCGTTCGGATAAGTGTTCCTAGGCAGCCTACCCCCAACGTACCACATATCGGGATCCCAACATACCGAATACCTGATCTAGTTCTGCGTGCCGAAGCTTTCCATGTTCCAGGTAACCTTGGTCCACATGCATTTGGGATGCACTTATCCCATTCTCCCCAGATCATAGTTACAATGAACCGAGATTGATTACAGATAAATGAAGAATGAGAGGTGACCAGTGTTGCTACTGCTCCAGATTTTTGCTAGTACTAGTGGTTCTTCTTCGATAGATGCCAAACTAGGTTATTGCCGTTGCTCCGGATATCGTTTCTCTATAGGTGGATTGAATAGGTTAGGGGGAGCTAGACTTCTAGTGTAGGTTAAACTGGTCTGGGTTCGATTCTGTTTAACGCTTATAAACTTGAAGCTGATGTTGCTATCAAAATATAACCCCATGTATTCAGTCTGTGTCCTACCATTAAACCCAGTTTGGTCTTGGATCTGCAGAAGCATATCCCCGTGTCTAGCATATCTATATTTGATGCATGTTGGGTACAGACACAGAGGTCTTGCAAAGTTGTCCTTGCTTTTGAGCACGGAGGTTACATGTTGCAAAATAAACCCTAAGGTAGTTCTTCCACCCTGTAATGAAGAATCTTCATCTAGTTTCTAGAGGAATTATCTTTTAGGATAGACACCAATTACTACAAACGAGAGGGGCCATAATCTTGTTGACTTCATGATTTAGTGTGTGCTTTCAGTTGCAAGTCTTCTTGGGCAGCATATTCTTCTGCCTGTGCTAAAGCTGCTTTAAGATGGGAGAGTGGGTCTTTTGTGAAATTTGGACTTTGCAAATCTTGATTTACTTATCAGCTTCAACTTCATTCTCTCTTTTTCTGTTAGCCAAAAATGGTGCGATAATATTAAAAACTGTGGATTCACATGATCCTCATTTCATTACTTTTTTGTACGGTTCAGTGCTTATCAAATTAATTATAATATGAATCATATGATTAAATCACTCATCAGCTTATCAGGCAAACACCATAAACCTTCAGGGGAGTTCATCTAGCTTCTATAGTACACATTCTATATCTTTTAACTGATACCATTGTTTTTTAAGATAATTTTAAGGTCATAGTACTATGTACATTTGGCATCATTGTTAATTGGCTGAAACTGCTGATCATCGACTTGACATATATATATATATATATATATATATATATATATATATATTACTGAACATTATAGTTGTAATCCCAAATGCAATGATTGAGTGCCTTGTTATTTCTGTGTAGTCTGAGGAAGCCATGTTACGTGATCAAGAAGAGAGAGCACAACTCGAGAGGAATATAAGAGAAAGAGATGCAGCTGGAACTAGAAAGGTTTGCTCGATTCTCATGCATAGGTCAAATTAACTTTACTTTTATCAATAATTCAGTAATATCCTCCTCCTATATTCTATTCCACAAACTGACCTGAGTTCTTATAGGTCTTATACATTCCTAGAATTTGCTCTGTTTTTAGTGGTAGAGCCTATGTTTCTTATTGATCCCTCTTTTGAAAATGGATCATTTGTTTTAGGATAGTTGGGGTCAGTCCAGTTAATCTCTCTTTTTCTCTTTGTTTTTGCTTAAGGTCACCATTCAATGCCTGCTTTATATATAACACTACTTTTATTTTCAAACAAGCTTTAGATTTCTCTTTTTTGCTGATGCGCATTTACTTTTCACTTTAATTTAAACTTATGTTCTGTGTTTACTTTCTGTTGCCTTCATTTTATTTTTGTTCACAGTTTACATTACTTCCCCCATTCAATTGGAGTCATGGAATTTAAGAGTCTAAAGTCTTGAATGTCCAATCTACGAACCCTGAACTTGATTCAGAATTGTATACCCCTGGCTTATGTATGCATATATGACATTAAGGTATACCTCAATCACAAAGTAAACATTGCA
Organism: Iris pallida; assembly: GCA_029216955.1. NCBI lineage: Eukaryota > Viridiplantae > Streptophyta > Magnoliopsida > Asparagales > Iridaceae > Iris > Iris pallida. The sequence goes on from JANAVB010004709.1 coordinate 12,579, forward strand.
ATTTATTTCTGGGAATGTTGGATTTGTCATTAACGTTATTCAGAAATGAAAATAGTCTCTCCTTGTAATTGGACTTTCTTCATTTGGCTTTCTGTATTTGTTTGAAGATCATCTCTTTTGAAATGGAGAACAATCTTAACCCTTATTATTGTCTCTCTTCCGTTCATGACGGTCACATGCATCCTCTAATGTTATTACATCTTCAATTATGAGATATCATCACAAGAAAAGGCTAAGTGATATACCATACTTTTCTTTGGTAGGCTGGTTTTGATATGATGGGACATGTTAGATTATTGTGACATTTTTTCGCGATGAACCTTGTATTCTCTAGATCAACTTCTGCTCATGTTTGCACTATTTACTATACATGATATGATTTGAATATTTCCTTTGTTTCAATTGGACTGCTGTTTAAATTACTTATGGCCTCATTTGTTTGGTTCTTACAGTTAACCGAGCCAAAGTTATCAAAGAAGGACGAAGGTATTGCCTGTGCATTTATATTGATTGCTCCTTTCTGAGGTAATTGCCCTTACTCTATTTATTTTTGTATATAGAGGAGATGATTCGGAGATCAAAAGCGCTTGAGGAGGATGATACCTCTAGTCTAAGGTTTGTTATTCTCAAATTTCATTTTTGATCGGTTTTCTTTTATTTGTAGCAAAGCTCTAATCCTTTGTGTTTAAAAGTAAATTCATGTTTTTCAATGCAAGTCAATTTATTCCAAATTATGATGGGCTGATGTGGTACATGGATTTCATTTGGTTCCTTGATTTGGTGGAAACATATATAACTGTAAAGAAATACTTGTCCTGAGAAAGGGTGTGAAAAGCCATTTAGATGTTTTCAATTCTATTAAATAAAATGAAAATTTAGAATAGAGAACTTTCTAGGATTAATGAAGATGTTCTGAAATATTGTCAGGGTTAGAGCAGAGAACTTTTTGGGTTTAATGAAGCATTAGTATTGTAAGTAGGTTTAATGAAGCATAATATTGAAATATTGTCATGGTTTGAGGGATCTTCAACAAATGGTATATTGAATCTTGCCATTCTAACTAAGCAGCAAGAGGTATCAAAAAAGGGGAAACAAACGTCTGCTTGAGAATTTTCAGCACAGACAGAGAGATAATTGATTGTTACTATTTTGATAAATGATTAATACAACAACAAGACAACAATCATAAATACTTTATCCATTTTTTTTTGGGATTGGCTATTTTAATCCTTTCTTCCATTAAACTCTGTTAAGGGTCATTTCCACTGTAACATTAGCAATATCAGATTGCTAATCTTTAGTCAATTTGTTTTTGTATTTGATGAGGGGTTGGTTTACATGCGGATAATTTTCTGCTATTTTGATGTCTTTAATAAATTAAAAATAAATTAAATTGATTGGAGATTCATGTTTTCATTATTTTTTTGGCAGAAAAGTTTCGAGGCAAGTGTATCTACAGAAAAGGAGGGACCAAAAACTTCTAGAGATAAGGTATGGATAGATGCTACTAATAAACTTATCCTTTTGTTACATTTATTGTTTGATTTTATTAGAATTCCTTTCTAATGGAAACTTATAATATGATTATTTCTATAATTGATCCTAAACTGTCTTATGTGTTATCAAATACAGGGATGATATAATTGACCATGAGTACATCTTTGAAGGTGTTAAGCTGACAGAGGCAGAAGAGCGTGAATTGAGGTAATAGATTTTGTAGTTTACACTTCAAGTAAATTACTACTCTCAGTCATTCTGCCATAGTGCTGCCTAATTATGCCTTCTTTAGATGTTACTGTCTTGTTTCTTTGGGTACTAATATTTCTGTTGAGGTTTTTGTATTCTAGAGTAAGTTAGAAGAATTCAAATGATAACTCTTCCGGTAGATACTGATGTGTCGGCATTGAAGCCCCCCCTGATGGAGATTGTGGATCTCCTACTTCAATTGGAAAATCCTAGTCATAATTTTTCTTTGGCCATAGGTTTTGTCCAATTTCGTACATATCCCATATGTTGTATTGAGAAAACGTATCATCCTTCGAATATATGGTGTCATGGAGGAATAGAGCCATGACATCACTAGATCATTCTCTTGATCCCGCTTTCCATAAGCGGGGCAGTCGCTGCGGGTGCCTTACTTTGCTGGTCAAGTACCCCTTTTCCTTTGTCACCAATGAAGAGTAGTGCCGACCTAGCCCACTCTTGATAATTGAATCATATTATATTATTTCCTATAGAATTTGATTCTTAATTTAAGCAGGAACATTACAGTAACAAAAAGGCAGAAGCTGTGATACCAAATGGCCTTTTCCTACGGTTTCCAATGTAGCAAAATTTGTTGACTATGCGTGGCCAAAATTTTTGGCAAATGTTAAAGGCCACCTCCTTTTTACTAAGGGCAACCCTCCTACTAAGGGCAACCATGCCTTTGTATTTTTTTTACTAAGAGCAACCTAAAGTTCACAAGTTTACTAAGGGCAACCATGGTTGGTCTCTCTCTTCCTCTCCTCGAGCTCCTCCTCGAACTCCTCCGCCTCCTCGAGCTCCTCCTCCGCCTCCTCCTCCTCCTCCTCCTCCCGCAGCCCCCTCCTCGTCTCTGGTGCAGACCCACCCCCTCCGTCAACTCCGACGACGACCGCGGCGCCACAGTCGCCATCTCCACCATCAGCATAACCACCACCTCCGCTCCATCCCCTGCTTGCTTCTAGATCCGCCAGCGCCGACCTGAGGGACACCTCACCGACCTCTATGCTCCGTCCAGAAGCCGCGACGCCTCCAGCGGACTAGCGCGAGCGCCGAGCCCCCTGGCCTCCTCGACGAACCTCGCCGTCAACTTCGTGATTCGTTCAGATTTTTTCTCCCGCAGCACCCTCCTCCTCCTCCTCCTCCTCCCGCAGCCCCCTCCGCAGCACCCTCCGCCCACCACCTTCCGCAGCAACCTACAGTGACTGCAGGGCTTGCCTGCAGTCCTGTCTTCACTTTGGACTGCAGGCAAGCCCTGCAGTCACTGTAAGTTGAAAATTTTAAAAAAAATCTAGGACTGCAGGCAAGCACTGCAGTCCTGTGTTCACTTTGGACTGCAGGCAAGTCCTGCAGTCCTCGATTGACAGAAGCGGGATGGTCCTTAGTATTTTCAAAATGGCAAGCTTGTAATTTTTTTTAAATTTTAAGTTGGTGGCCCTTAGTAAAAAGGGGGTGGCCTTTAACATTTGCCAAATTTTTTTATCATCAAATTCATGCCAACTGCAGTTAACCGAAACTCATAATAAGAGAACAATCATTCATATGATTCCTCAACAAATAGCAATATTGGTGGTGGAGGACAGTAAGGTAGGGGGAGGGAGAAGAAGAGGGGAGGAGATGGTGGCAGCGAAGAAGATGGTGGCAGTGGACATGGTTGGCGTGGGGTTATTGCCAGAGAGGGAGATGGGAATAAGAAGAGAGGAGGCTGGCGGTCAAAGAGGGAGGGGAAGCAAAAGGAAGAGTTAGGATTTCTCATTCTCCCTCTCTCTCTCTCTCTCTCTATATATATATATATATATATATATATATATATATATATATTATTTTTATTTTTATTTTTTATTTTCTCTCTCTCTCTCTCTCTCTCTCTCTCTCTATATATATATATATATATATATATATATATATATATATATATTGGGTCGGGGTTGGGTTTCTTTTTTTTTATAATGTTTAATATTTTCTCAAGCATGCTTAATTCTGTTATTTATACTTGTGGAATCAAGGATGCTTAGTTCATTTAATGTTTAATATATTGTTATTTAATGTCTGATCTCTATCTTTAAAGTTGAGATCTCCAAAATCATCAACTTTGTTTTTGTTTCCACGTTGAAGTTATAATGTTCTTGTATCTATTTCTGGATCCCAAATTTTCAACTATAAAAGGAACTATGAAAATTTTATAGGTTAAATAGATAATTAGATAAATTAGAAGTATTACTTATTAAATTTACTTAGTATAAAATATAAAATATAAAATATTTAGTTATATCTCATATTACATTAAATTCTATTAACTTAGATATGAAGTAATATAAATTTGTATACTTAGAGATAAAATAAGTATAAATTACATGGATACCGTAATATTTTGTGGTTATTGTACTTATCTATAGTTTGTAAATTCGAAGAAGATCGTAATGGATTAGAAAATGTTCTTATTTGTGGTAGGAAATAGTCAATATCAATAATATTGTTATGTGTACTAAAACAAGTAACCGAAGAATATTATTATGTGAATAGGCATTAGGCAGGGTTTATAATTATTTCATTCGAAGTTAACATAAAATTACATAAATAATATATAGATTTATGCCTATATATATATATATATATATATATATATATATATATATATATATATATATTTGGATTTTCTAATCAAAGGATATAAAAACTTAATAATTGAAATCCACTTAATGATTTGGATCAGAAAATGGATGATTAGTACCTATGGTCAAACTGTTGATCTTGAATCTAATGTGCCATACAATAGAACCATGGCAGTCATTTAATACAAAACCTAGTTGAGGGCCTTAACTAAAAGTCTAAAACTACTATTCTCCTATTTTATTTATTCAAAATCCTTAGAAGTTCGTGCACCACCCTTAATATTTATGCAACCATACTGACAGACTTGTAAAGGATATTGGGAGATTTAGAAGTGAATGTACTGGTGTTAGACATTCGTCTTTTTCCATTTTTTGAAGTTTTTCTCATTCACGAATCAGCTGGGAACATCTAAGCTATTAGTAACCTGTCTGAAGAAAATCAAATTCTGACCTGTTTTCCTTCTCTCGTTATATGGAGGGGAAAGTCTGAAGTTAACTTGAATAGGAGCATCACAAGCAAGTTTGCAAATTTAAAAGCATTCTATTTCTACCAAATGATATCCACATTCCTAGTTATACTTGTTTTTATTTTATTTTAACTCATTTTGATTTTTTTTCTTCTTATGATTGCTTTTAATATATGATGTTTGGTTTATGTTAATATTGTATATCGACTTTTCTTTCTTCCAGTTTTAGTGCACCCTGCACCCACCATAACTGTGAAGCATGAGTATTCCATTTAGGAAGGTGAATGTACTCGGGTACTCCTGGGTACGTACTGAAAAAGTCTTCAGATTTTTATTTACTTTTATTTTTATATTAATTTGGGTCCTTCGTGGATAATTCTTTTGTACATTGTGGGTACTTTGACCGGTAACCCAACCAACACCCCAAATATAAATGAACTGATGATGAGACAACAATGTGGGACATTGGTGGGAGATGAATTTGACCCATTTGATTGTGCTCGAGTTCTTGAAATTGCCAACTTGTCTCTTGGTGAACCTGATTTGGAAGCTGTAACGGATGATGGTGATGTACAATGACAATAAAGAAGTGCAGAAATGTGTTGTTGATACTTAGTTTTTGAAGATTAAAGACATGTTTTGTACTTTTGCACCATCAATGGCGCATTGGGGTGCACACCATTGGCGTGAAGCGTTGCATGCACCTTGCCACCACTCGTGATGTTCGGTTGAGCATAGGTGCGCGCCATGGCGCGTGACGCGAGAAATGTTGCACTTTTTTTGACTTAAACTAGCTATGCCATTCAGGCCCAAAGTAACAGTGGCCCACAAATAACCCTAATAGTCATATATAAGCCATCTCCTTTAATCTTTAAACGTCCACAACTACCTCCCTTTCTTCTTCTTCTGATGATAATAATGGAGAAGTTTCATTTGATGATGATTAGTACTCTAGTAGACTACCTACTAGTGTAGTATTGTAGTAGTTGGTGAATGATATTTTGGTGGTTTGACAAGCTCTGTAACGGGAGTCATAAGACATTAATATAACTCTTACCTTTATTTTATCAATTTAGGTCATTTTATCGTTTAGATAATGTACTACAACTCATGCTTTGAATTGTGGTTTCTTTCATGCTTTAAATATTTTGCTTTAATCTGTGATATTTTTTAAGTAGTATTGTCATTTATATATGTTATATAGTCTATACACTACTCTCTACATAATTTTTACTGCTATTACTCTCTACATCCTTTAGAGTGTTTCCACAAGACTATGTGATCTATATATAAAATTTACAATGTTTTATAGATTATTATAAAAATATAAAACTTGTGCCTCGCTTCAACGATACGCGTGCGTGCCATGCGCCGTGACAACACTGTTTTGCACTACTACTGTTTGATGTTTTCACTTTTGAGTCTAATTATGAATGATGATGACATGGAATGAGTGTTTGCTACTTATTTTCGAGAATATATATGTATATATATATATATTACCCCAGCCGTATACCCTGGAATTATTTAGAAATTGTCGTATAGCTGTAACGTGTACTCGAACCCATAACTGTGCTTCGTAGCACCACAGATTACGCCCAGCAAAAAGAAGAAAAGTTGAGTATTTGATCCGTTCCATTTTTATGAGTAACGAACATACCAAAATTCACTTCCAGACAAGTTGTTGGAGTCTGCCCTTCTAAATGGGAAATGCGACGTTAGTTTGGGCTTGAACATTCAAGGTGTCACTGCCCTTTTTTTTCTTGTAAAGTGCCTGATAAAAGAATATCTTATGAGTCATAATTTGATTCAAATTGACTTTCGTAATAGTCTAGAATATCGTTACCTTAGCAATATTGTTCAACCTAAGTTTTTTTTTTGTTTTTTTTTTTCATTGTTCATCATCTTGTAGAAGAATTGTGTTTTTTGTTATGGTATCAGCCATTTGGTAACAATCTTATCCTTATGTTCTTGATATTTTAACCATGTTTTGGCAGTCATGAAGCAGATAGGTAGCATGGTGTATCTGGTTGTTGCATTTGTCTTCTTAAGTTCTCTGTTGTTTTAGGCTTCTCGAAATCCTATGTCATCCTTTCTGGTGCCTTGCTATGACTATTTCTCTCAGGATTGGAGTTTACTTCTACATGTATAGGCATATGCCTATCACCTTATGACGGGCTCTCATCATTTTCTTCTACAGGTACAAAAAGAAAATTTATGAGCTCGCAAAGGAGCACTTGGATGTAGATGATATCAGCGAGGTAATTAATGATTTAGTTAAGCATTGCCTATGCCAAATTTTAATCCCATTTATTAGATTAATGATCAGTATGGAGCTATTTCTTTATCCTGTCCTCTTAACTTTCTTTTGCACAATTTGAGTGGAAAGGTTAAGGTATTGTGAAGTACAAACAGACAGTTTTATTGTAATGAGATGCATTTGTGAGGATGTGAAGGGGTTAAGCTAGTGTGAAGCACAAAGTGGTATTGTCATAAGATGCACCTCTTACTCCCGGGGGCAGAAAGTGCTGTTCTCATAAGAGTTTGAGTGATTTCTATATATATATATATATAATGATACTTGTTGGATTAGATGAGCACATTACTGCAAAAGCTGGGATAAGAAATGAGTGGATTCTTGGAAAGTTAGAGGTGGTTCCAATTGCATATATTATGAGGAGAAATCCTACTGATAGTTACACCCAGTAGGAGTGTTAATATCTAGTTGAAGTAGCTACTAGGACTGGGTGTAGACCAAAATGAACATGAATTAGAGTGCAAAAGAAGGAAATGGTACATGCTAATGTTACAAAGGAGATGTCCTGAATAAAGAAGTACTCATGCAGCTGATCTCAAAGAGTTGGGATAAAGCCATTGTTGTTGTTCTTGTAGCAGACACTACAGGTTACATCCCAGCAATTGGTGATAGGGCTGGCAATTTTGCCCTGGTGCCCTCTACCCGAGCCGGGTACCCTGCACCCTCAGGTGCCCACGGGTACCCTCTACCCTAGGAGGGCAAACCCTACCCTTACCCTCTTGTAATTAGGGTAGGGTAAGGGTTTTATCTTGTTACCCTAGTGCACTTACCCGGGTACCCGCCCTACCCTACCCTGAATCACTACCCTACCCACTACCCTTAACCCTCTAAACCCTCGACCCTACCCTTCTCCCAAACCTGATTACCCACACTCCCACTGCCATAGTATTACTACTACATACTTGTATTTTTTTGTAATTAGTTAGTACTTAGGATTAGGAGAACTACATGGTGCTTGATCCTAAGGAGTCAGGTCTAGCCTCCTCCTTGGGTATGTAGACAGCTCAGGTTCCACTATATAACTGGGTTCAGCGTCTTTAGTAAAAAAAATATTCCTACTGTTATTTCTTATTAAGTTGTTATGATTTTTGAATGTTGTAAAAATCTTAAGTATCAAGGTGTTTACTAGCAAAAAAATGATTTTCAAAGTTAAAAAAACTGAAATGGCAAGGGTAATACCCTTACCCTCCCTACCCTGACCCTCAGCTATCCTGTGAGGGTAAAGGGCAAGGACGGGTAATGGGTATTGGTTTTTTGGAAGAGGGCTACCCTACCCTACCCTCATGACTCCCCTAGGGTATCAAAAAAATGTCAATACCCTATCCTGCCCTGCCCTCTTCCTGCCCTTACCCTACCCTACCCTACCCATCGCCACACCTAATTGGTGATAATCAGTATGAGCAAATAGTGTTCCACTATCATCTGCATTGTGGTCCATTGTAGACTTGTAGTTGTCTCATCTTATATCGAGTGTTGGGATATAAATACATACACTTAGTTCCGTAAACTCCTTGATGATAATCACTAGCTCTATGTTAGCTATTAAAAGACAAATTATTGTGATGTGACGTACTAGATTCTGGCAGATCATTGGCTCCGAACTAGTCACCATAAAATGAAACATCCAGTCAGAAATAGACATTATCTTGTCAAGTCTCTGGATCCACATGCTGCAATAAATGACTAGTATTAGTACTATAATTTGGATCACTTCGTTCCTACTAGACTTGTTTGCAAGCCTATATACATGGCTGCTGAGGTTCCTAAGGGGATCCCCTTGATCAGCTTGGCTGACCACTTAGAAGCCACATCTTTGCTCCAAGAGTCAAAACTAGTAAAATCTTCATTAAATTGTTAAAGATGGTTTCCTCTAATAACAATTTGATAAGCCTAAGAAAAATCTTAATTTAGTTTGTAAACCTGTAAAAGGTAAACTAGAGGTGCCATGTTGATGTTGTCATGCACATCATGGTTCGGGCGAGATGCAATCTGTAGCTTAAGTATGTTTGAAGTGGATATAGATTCTGAACAAGGATCATGGTTATCGATAACCTATTAACCTTTATTATGCTAAACATCAAAGTTCAACACATACACACAAAATGAATTAGCAGCATAAATATAGTAACATGTCCTACCTATTAAGATTTTATTAAAGAATGACATACACTACAAATATTAAGCTAACTAGTAGAAATTCATAAGTTATAAACTTCTATAGGTTTACTGTCAAGCACGGTCCATAGACCCACCCAAAACATGACCTATGAATGGGTCTCAATGTGCATCACCACCTGAGAGCATCATTAGTAAGGCCCATCCCATTTTCTAGATTCTAGATTTAGAATGTAGGAGCTCATTTTGTAGAATAATAAGTCTCATCCCTAGTCCCAATTTCTACAATTTCGGTCCCAACCCATCCATGGGTGCTAAGGGTTGGGCCTCCCAATTTCTAGATTCTAGATTGTAGAAACTCGTTTTGTAGAATAGTAAGTTCCAATTTGGAGCCCAACTTTCTAGATTCTAAACTTTATATTATTTTTTTTCTACATTAATTTTTGACCACACAATTTTTGGGACCGGAGCTCACTTTATCATTTCCTACTATTCTCATACAAAATCAACCCATTCTACATTTACCTTTTTTTTTTTGAAATTTTGGGCTCCAAATTGCATTGGAGAGTCCCAACTACTAATGATGCTCTGACTATTCACTTGCTAAACTAGTTAACGTGGACGTACACATCAGGCTCAAGCACTCATTCATAACTATGTTGTCACAGGTGGCGCCTAGGCATGTAGGTAAAAAAATCTACCGTCTCGATTTGGATAATTTTCTCATGGAAGTGGCGATGGTCGTCTAGGGTTAAATATCTATAGGTTAAATTACTCTAATGACACCCCAACTATAGCGTTCGAGTATTTTTGACACCTTAACTTTTCAATGCTCGATTTTGGCATCCCGATTTCATAAATTGCTCTTTTGAAGCACTTTTCGTCAATTTTGAAGCACATCGTGACCACTTCAAAACCATATCTTGTAGTAAAAAAGCGCAATTTAAATACTTTATTGAATGATATTCTTTTGAAGTGGCCCCGATGCTTCAAGGTTGACGAAAGATGCTTCAAAAGATCAATTTATGAAGTTGGGGGTGCCAAAATCGAGCAGTGGAAAGTTAAGGTGCAAAAATCTCCGAGTGCTATAGTTAGGGCGTCATTAGAATAATTTAGCTAATATCTATATGCACATGGAAAAAATATATATGCGCAACAATGAAGTACCCAGGTTCTTGGGAGGAGGCGGGAGGCCTGTCGCCTTGCCTCGCCCAACACCAAAAAGAACATAGATTCATAAGAATAACTTCCCATATTCTATCTAAAATATGACTGTTTGAGATTTGACATTTATACCTAAAAAGCTTTCTACAATTAATGGCTTCAACCACTGTTCTAAATTTCGCTAGGCGGATACGGTGCGGCGGAGGGCGCCTAGGTTGCCTACGTGCCTAGGCGGTCGAACATATTTTTTTTTGAAATTTAGAATCCATAATACAAATTTGAAATCCAAACATATTCTAACTTCTAAATCCATAATACAATTCATATTTTTTTTGAAATTTCAAATTTGAAAATTTTGAATTTTAAAAATTTAATGTTCTAAAATCCAAATCCAATCTTAAGACCCAAACAACATATCCACAATACAACAAAGCATAAAAAAAGGTAAAAAAAAAAATCAAAAAACGAACAACCGCATAAGGGCCTCACAGGCCCGCCTAGGCACCGAACATGCCCGAATAGGGCCGAACAGACGTCTAGGACCGCCGAACATGGGGTTTCGGTGCGGCGGGCAGCCGCCCAGGCCGATTTTTAGAACACTGGGTTCAACTATGTCAGCTCATGCATTTCATTTTTTACTTTTGTCTTAAGTTAGTTAAAAGTGTTACCAAGCAGCTCGAGCCCCTGAATCACATATTGCCACTTTGGTAACAGTTGGGAGCCAGAGGACTACAATCTTTTGGCACTACTTAGCTGTCATGCGAAATATGTATGAAATAAAAAATGATCACACTCAAAAAACTAAATTACGTCACATATTAACAAAAGTAGATATTAGTTGGTGTTTGATGGGAAGTTTTCTTTTCTTTATAGCTGGTAACCAATTGGTTTGATATTTCTACTTTTCCTGTTTTACAAGTTTATGCTGATGAATATAAAAAGGTATATCGGCTTATGACATAGACTGCTTTTAGCAACTTTCTGCCCCTAACTATTTACATTTTCCAGCTTTTTTATTTCCTTCATTCATGCAAGTAATTTTTGACATCAATTTGCTTACAGTCATAAATGACCTTATATTACAGTATAAGATGCCTGAGGCATATGATCAAGATGGAGTTGTAAATCAGGAAAAAGATTCGCTGCCGCAATCCAGCGATACAGGTTAGTTCAATTATAGGTACCCTTTTTGGTGCAATTATTAATCTTCTTGGACCAACATCAAATTTTGTGCATATTTCTGCATGCTTACAATAAAAATGCTCTTATGCGAGAGGAGAGATGCCTGTAATTATGTTTGTTATCTGAGTATTATTCGCTTCTATCTAGAGATCCTGGTGCAGGAGACAAGATGAACCCATTTGCGGAACAGGAAGCTTGGGAAGAACATCAAATTGGTACAAATGTTGCTCATCTTTAATTAAATTATGTCAACGTTCACCTTCTGAGCACAATAGGTAGGTTATGTGGCATTGGTCAAACTTTAAATTTGTTCCTATTACAGGGAAGGCAACACTAAAGTTTGGCTCTAAGATAAAAAACAAGCAGCAGATGATTACCAGTAAGTTCTCATGATATTCTTCCAAGTTGTATTTCCTGTATATCCTTAATAGTTAATATCTAGCTTCTATGCTTCAACATTGAATGTATTACTGTAAGGAGCTATAATCACCCGACTTTTAACCAGATCCTTATTCTATTACAGAAGTTGTACCCATCTTCTCATGGAATTGTATTTTCTGATTATATAGGTATGTTTTTGAAGATGGAATAGATTTTATCAAGGAATCCGTGATGGATGGTATTCAGGTATTTTGAAAAAAAAAAAACTCTTCGACTTCACGGCTCATGTATTTTACTTTTGGTACACCAAGCAAGAGTTATCATGTTGGATACATTTTCTTTGAATAGGATGAGGGTGAGATGCCTGCTGAGAGCCCCGACGCATCAAGTGCAAAATCAATGTTACAGGTGCAATATTTTTTATTTAACTTTTAATTTTATATTTAATATAAGTTAATGGATGATTATCAGTAGCATTAATCAATATGATCTTGTTGTTTTACATGCATCAAATTTAGTTCCTCCGTTTCCATACAATTGCATAACTATAATATTTTAGTATGTTCATTTCCCTTGTATGTTTGCAGGATGAGAGAAAACTTCTACCCATCTACCCTTATCGAGAGGAGTTACTCCAAGCCGTTAATGATCACCAGGTCTGTAAAGCTATAACAATCAATTGTGTGTATCTAATGTATGCAGCAGGAAGGTACCAAGATATAT
>JANAVB010004710.1:0-51911 GCA_029216955.1 Iris pallida
TATATATATATATTATATATATATATATATATAAAATATATATATATATATATAATATATTATATATTATATATATATATATATATGTATGTGTGTGTGTGTGTGTGTGTGTGTGTATGTAATTGGATAGTTTTGTTTTTGAGGAAAAATATAGTATAATTTTTCCCAGCCGAGCAACTAAAGCCCAGCCTATATTTCCCCACAGCCCAAACTCACCCGACCCCAACAGCCCCCACGCAGCCGGCCTATCGAGCTGATTCACCAAAGACCCGAGCAACAATTCTCCCAAGCCGCGTACATATATACCTAAGAGATCGAGGGATTACGAAAAACTAAAACCCTAATAATCCCACACCCACGCGTGCGGCCGACACTGCGCGCCACCACGCCGTCGCCGTCGTGGCACGGTTGACCAGCGCGCGCGACCGAGGTCACTGGAAGAGCGCGCGCGCGGTTTGAAGCAGAACACAACAGCAACTGCGGTAGAAGTGCCCCACTTCGCGTGCGATTCTCTCCGTCATCGTGCAACTTTCACGAAGTAATTGAACAGGTTTGAACTCAATCTATACCCCATCTAATCCCAGTAAAGTTCCGCGAATCATAGGACAACCTGTCCGAGATTTCGACGCGAAGTTGACAAGAAACAACTTCGAAAACAGTCTCGAACCAGTCCCAAGTAGCTCTGTTTGAAGATCGATTTCGATCAATCTAGTACCCTATTAGAAATTCTATTTGAACATACCTCTAAACAACATGTAGGGCTCCACGACCTAATTTGCAGAAGTCAATTTTATCGACTACGTGCCGAGAAATCGGTCCCGAAGTTGACAAAACTGTTTTTAAAATCACTAAAACCCTTCGATACGACGTGCGTCCCACCAAACCGGCGACGTGGTCGCGAAACGAAGGTATCGAAAGATGCGTAACGCTTCGTGGTCGTGTGGGCTTTGACGGAATTCAAATTGGTCGCGTGTGCGCGACGAATTTGATGCGTATCCGTCAAAATTCATCCGTATCGGCCTCTGTGCAAGTTTTCCAATTACTTCGTGCACGCTCGTCAGATCGAGACGAAACTTGTGCCAACAGGACCGTATCATTTTTCTGGTCCTGTATGCCAAGTCTGGTCCAATTCTGAGACAGTTGATTGGATCGCCGTTTTGCGGGCCCTACGGTCCAACTCAATGGGTGATTTTGTGTACGGCCCGCCGAAATCTAACTTTGGACATACAGTTGGGTTCGTATCGGATAACCGGATCCGTAGACATTTAGTTTGATGACTTTAGAGACCATTGACTCTGGCACGCTTTTCGGTGCAAAGCGGATCCAACGGCGGACACCGTTTTTGCCCGAAATTACTATTTTGCCCCTGTTCAGAATTGGACTTAAGGACATGCATCCTAGCTAATTTACTATTGAGAATGTTGGCAATGTTTGTTTCAGCTTTCGAAGACATTTGTGATGACTTGGACTTCGTGGCTTGGCAGTTGACTAAATTGTTGTTGGATCTGCGTGCAACTACCAGGCAAGATACCTTGCCTTCCTCTACAGTTTATTACATGCATATTATATTATATTATACAGTTTTACTAGTTGATTATTTATTGTGATTAGTATATCATGCCTGCTAGTGTATATATAGCCTTGTTTATATTTTATTTGGATATACGTAATATATATAGCTCTTGTTCATAGTTAATTTTGTGGTTCATCTTGGATTGGTTTTCTCGTGAATCGTGATTGGGTCGTGTCGTGTCATCACTTGTACTTGGACTGAGTCGCATCGTGTCATAGGATGAATAAGTCATAACGAAACTGCTATACCTTGAAATTCGTGAAGCTAACCTGCGAGTCCACATCAGGGGCGAGGGTTAGTAGTTAAGCTAACCTGCGAGTCCACATTAGGGCGAGGGTTAGTAGTTATCTGTCCATACCTCTAGTCCACACTAGGGACGAGGTGATGCTAGCCTACGAGTCCACACCAGGGACGAGGGTTAGTAGTATATGGTTCACACCTGCGAGTCCACTAGGGACGAGGGTGATGCTAGCCTGCGAGTCCACACTAGAGGCGAGGGCTAGTAGTTGTTCAAACCTGCGAGTCTACACTAGGGACGAGGGTTTGAGTATTCGATTGGTTATCCATTGACATCATGATATCGTGTTCTCTTGTTCTTCTCCAGTAGTTCGTCTAGGCGTAGTGGTTCTTCCAGTCGTGTATAGTCGTATTTTCGTGATGATTGATCTTTTTTCGTTTATTTCCTGTATTTTCTTTATTGCATGATAAACTGCTAGATAGGCATGTTTTTATGTATCTTGCTATGTTCCCTGAGGACCTGATGATATCTTCAGGTTTAGTGAGTGCATGGAGATAGCTATTAGTTCTGGATGTCAGATGGGATGATACGCTTGCAGGATTCAGGTATCGTATTGCATTTATTATCAGCTCGTGCTTTCATACCTTATCATGAGATATCCTGTGTCCTGATTCAGTTTAGACTCTTGTTACTTTATTAGAGTCTTATCGGATATATATGCTAGTGGGCTGCAGACCACGACCCATACTTGTTTATTCTTGATTATTATTCTTATTGTGGATTGAGATATAGATTTACCTTTGTCATGATTTGGCAGTATACCATAGCCTTGACAGTGTTATGTATTCGAGTCGGGCTGGAGTCCGTTTCGATACATAGCTGGCTTGCTCATGCCTCGCGTCCGAAAAGCGGGTGGGTCGTGACACAATTGAGGCCTCATGTGCTACTTAAACACAAAAGTCACCGAAGGCACATTTGGACTTTAGGAACTTAGCTGACCAACCTGACTGGCGACTAGCTCAACCACCTGAGTTAAAGCCTATTCTAGAATATCCTAACCTAGTAGAAATAGTTTATCTTGGAATCTTGCTCAGTTCATATAGATTGAGATCCAAGGTTCATCCAACCAACGAGTGAGATCCAAATAGGGAACCCATTATGGCCCAGTAAAACCCCTTCAGACAAACCCTCGTAGTTGTTCTATAAAATCGAACCAATTGAAATAGGTCCTTACACCTATTAGGTAGTCTCCACCTCTTAGAACTTGAAGCCATTCTAACCCTTACCTGGAAGTCGCGAGACGATCTTGTAGTGCACCTTTATCCCTTGCTCGTGTGTTTAAACAACCACGGGAAAGATCACAATCTTGATTTCTCAAATTCAGTTCTATTTTGAATTGTTTTTAGAACTTCGAGAACAGAATTTTGTATTGCATGGATTGCAATCCCTCTAAGAAACAAGTGTTCTTCGATTTAGCAAGTGACTGGATTAGAGTAACCTAATCTAGCAAATGAATCAATAGGTTCATGAACCTACTTTCTATCTGTATCATTGAATACTCCCTACCGCTCTCGAAACTTTATAATTGCCCTCGATTATTCTGCCTTACCTTCCTGTCTTTCCTATTGCAAGCGTCGATATGGTCATGCTTATTAGAATTTACCAATAATTCTTAGCTACTTGTGTAAACGTGTTGCTTATTAAAGTTGGTTATTTTGAATGGTAGGTGTCACGCCCCAGAACCAGAATACTGGAGAGCGGGGGCAGACATAGCCAGCTACGTATATCGAAATGGGAACCACCTCGACATACGGTCACGGCTGTCTAGATATGTGAGGGTTTACTACAAGCCAACAGTCTCTATGGTCATGAACAAGCCTAATGTCTCAATCACAGCAAGTAAGTAAAGTCGCAATGTATGATCATTAAATACAATAATAAGGCTCCCAAATATTACATATTCAGCTGATCATGAAGCTAGTCGTTACAAAATGTTAGGACTAGCAAGAGTTTTTATACATGATCAACCCTAGGATTTGTCAATCATGTTTACAGCCCGTAGGCAGACAGTAAGTAAAAGTGCATCGAGCTAACAGTGCTCGTCGGCTAAACGCCTCAAAAGAATATTTTACAATAAAGTGGGCAAGACAAAAAGGAAAACCCACTCTTGGCCCGGGTTTCGTCTAGTGTTCACCTTTGGGCTGGAAGCTTGGTAGATCCTCGGGAGCTGCTCCAAAATCTGGCCACACAAAAACCACTGGGTCAACCCCAGAAAGAGCAAGTGCCACAAGGGGGCCACGAAATAAAGAACAAAGCCAGCAATCAGCATAAGAAATTAATATTAAACTAGAATTACGAAAACATGACAGGATGATATACGACGAGATAACCATGGAACTATTCCGATAGCCATTACAACCCGTAAACCAGACAAGGACCGGGGTTGTAACCCTTCATCTGAACAGAGCTTGGTTTCTCACCATTTATCGGCAAGATAATAATGTAAGAAAATCAAGACAGGAAAATAATCTTATACGGGATCAAGACATAGCTAGACTGGTTATACCTCATTCAATCAATCACGGCCAAGCAGATCCTACGGCTTACTACTTTAACTAACTAGGTTATCACAGACCTAATTACTAACAAGATGCATGAGATTATTCCACAGCCACAAGCCCTGCAGACCATCCAGGCTACCCAGGACAAAAGATTAGGGTTGAATTCAGGTGGGTACATTGTCCAGGAGACACATGTACCCTTAGGTGACTTAGAGGGTGCAACACCTGACAGTGTGCTGCAAATGCGCCCTACTCGACGGCAGGCTACAAATCCCTGGAGCGCCCAGGTAACGGGATTGCCTGTAGCTGTGTCATCTCTTCATGACTACTGAGTTATTCTAGTTATTAGCCTTAATCCATTTTAATAGGTACTCATGACCGTGGCACTCAGGAGTCCCATCCTAGACATGATGCGAGACTGGACAAGTGGATTTAACAAGCAAGCAAGAAAGAACCACCCACGGTGTCAAGACAGGTCAAGTTAGGTTATCAAGTCATATCAAGTCAGGAGTGCGCCACCACGGGCCACTATCAAGTTATCAAGATAAATCATGTCAGGGTACTTGTCAGGAGTGCGCCACCACGGGCCACTGTCGTGTTGTGTAAGTTCCTTGTCATATCAAGCCATGTACAATAGTCATCCAAGCATATTAAGTAAAATCAAGTTCATGACAAAAGGTATAAAATGGGCATAAAATATCTAATAAATATCAAGTTCACGCACGCAAGGCTCGCTCAAGGCAGCGTACCAAGGCACACTCAAGTCTGCGTACCAAGGCACGCTCAAGTCTGCGTACGTGAGAAAGTCACGCAGGCTCACTCAAGGCAGCGTACGTGAGAAAGTCACGCACGCTCAAGGGATCAGCTGCGTGAGAAAGTCACGCACGCTCAAGGGGATCAGCTGCGTGAGAAAGTCACGCACGCTCAAGGAGCAGCTACGTGAAAAGTCACGCACGCTCAAGGGAGCAGCTGCGTGAAAAGTCACGCACGCTCAAGGAAGCAGCTGCGTGAAAAGTCACACAGGCTCAAGGGAGCAGCTGCATGAAAAGTCACACACGCTCAAGGGAGCAGCTGCGTGAAAAGTCACGCAGGCTCAAGGGAGCAGCTGCGTGAAAACTCACGCACGCTCAAGGGAGCAGCTGCGTGAAAAGTCACAGGCTCAAGGCAGCGTACGCAGTGCTAAAGAGCGTGCGTAGCTCAGTGTGCGTGAGCTAAGAAGCTCTGCACACTGCTCACTGTCTTCTCCAAACAGCAAGAACACATGGGTGAACCCAAAACTTCAAAACACCATAACTTGGTCATCCGAACTCCAAATCCGGATTTCTAAGGTTCCAATTTGAGTGAAACTGAATGCTCTTCCACATGGAAGCATCAGAACCCACAAAACTCTAACCAAAATACATTAAAACCAAGCAAAACCCGAAAATAGGAATAACTAGATCTAGAGCAATAGAGTCTCCAAACCACAAAACCCAAGTTCTAATGATGATCCCTATGCCCTAAGCTAGCAAATAACTAAGAAAATAGGGCTCTCATGAAGTGGCAAGATGCACTTGCCTAAGGGAGTGGAGTGTGTAGAGGAAGGAGAAGAAGAAGAGGAAATCAATGGTGGAAGTTATGAGGAGAGAGTGGTAGGTGGAGATATAAAGAGGGGAGTTGTGGTGGGGATGAGGTGTAGCATAGGTTAGGGTGATCCAACCCAAACCAAACCAACAAACCGAGCCCAAACCCAATAAAACCGAACCAAACCAACTCCACAAAAAAATAAAACCAAGCCATGGTCCAAAATCCATAATACGAGAAATACCAAAATTCCACAAGTTGAGAAAAAATAAAAATACATGCCAAAATCCAGATACAAGTATAAATACAAAATACGAGAAAATACGAAAAATGAGGGTGACAACTCTACCCACCTTAAAAGATTCCGTCCTCGGAATTTAATCAAGGAGCTAGAGATTGCCACGACAAGCTACACTAAGCACATGCAAGCTACACTAAGCAGTTCAATCATACAATCATACAATGCAAGCAAGAAAGGGAAAACGTAAGGCATAAGAAAGATATTAACCTCACGAGTCAAACAGGTAGGGATATCGCGATCGGATGTCGTCCTTACGCTCCCATGTTGACTCACCTAGAGAGTGATGTCCCCAAGCAACACGGACTAATTTAATAGTCTTGTTTTTGAGTATCTTTTCCCTCCGGTCCAAAATAGACACGGGCCTCTCCTCATACGAAAGGTGGTACCAACAACCAATTCCGAATGGTCTAGGATGTGGCTCGGGTCCGGAATATACCGTCGTAACTGGGACACATGGAATACATCATGTACCTCACTTAGCGACGGCGGAAGAGCGAGACGATAGGATACATCTCCTACTCGCTCTAGAATATCGAACGGCCCTATATACCTAGGACTAAGCTTTCCCCGCACGCCAAAACGAATGACGCCGCGGTTAGGCGAGATCCTAAGGAATACATGGTCGCCGACAACAAATTCTAAGGGACGCCGATAAGCATCGGCCCAATGGCGCTGGCGGTCCTGGACAACTCGGAGGTGATCTCTGACCTTCCTGACCACTTCAACCGTCTGGGAAATCAACTCGGGTCCGAGCATCTGCCTCTCCCCGACATCGTCCCATGCTAGCGGAGATCTGCACTTCCTGCCATAAAGAGCCTCGAAGGGTGCCATCTGGATACTGGCCTGATAACTGTTATTGTACGAGAATTCCACCAGGTGCAGATAATTCTCCCATGAACCACCGAAGTCAAGGGTACAAGATCTCAACATATCTTCAAGAGTCTGGATTGTGCGCTCTGATTGACCATCCGTCTGCGGGTGATAAGATGAGCTGAACTGAAGGTGAGTCCCCAAACTCTTCTGCAAGCTGCGCCAAAAGTGTGATGTGAATCTCGAATCCCTGTCCGAGGTGATGCTGACTGGCACACCGTGAAGCCTGACGATCTGCCTGAGATACATCTCTGCTAGCTGCGCCGTCGACTGTCCAACTCTGAACGGAGAAAGTGTGCCACCTTGGTAAGCCTGTCCACAATTACCCAAATAGCATCTCTGCCGGCCGGAGATCTGGACAATCCGGTCACAAAATCCATGGTTATATGTTCCCATTTCCATTCTGGGATCGGTAAGGGTTGAAGAAGTCCAGCGGGCTTCTGATGTTCAGCTTTAACCTGTTGGCAAACCAAATACTGAGAGACAAACCGGGCTATCTCCCTCTTCATGCCATTCCACCAAAAATGCTGACGAATATCACGGTACATCTTCGTACCACCCGGATGAATAGAATATTATAAACTGTGGGCTTCTGCCATGACTTCCTGTCTGATATCTCCACTGGGTACACAAAGACGCTTACCATGTCGAAGTGTACCGTCTTCATGGATACATAACTCTGACCTTCTTCCTGCTTCACACTCTGCTCGAAGTCGCTGGATCTTGGAATCTGCTAACTGCGCCTTCCGGATCCTCTCAACTATGCTGGACTGAACCTGTAGACTGGCCATCAATGCCACACTGGTTGGAAGAACCACTTCAATTCCATCTTCTGAAGATCTGCCAATAATTCTGGTTGTGCCGTCAGAAAATAAACTCCGGCTCTCCTGCTCAAGGCATCTGCTACAACGTTGGCCTTCCCGGGATGATACTGCAAATCCACGTCATAGTCCACCAGTAGCTCGAGCCATCTTTTCTGCCGCATATTAAGGTCCTTCTGGGTGAAAACATACTTCAGGCTCTTGTGATCTGTAAAAATCTCCACTCTGTCTCCGTACAAGTAGTGCCGCCAAAGCTTAAGCGCAAATACTACTGCTGCCAATTCCAAGTCGTGGGTCGGGTAATTCTTCTCATGATCACGAAGTTGAAGTGACGCATAAGCGATTACCTTCCCATGCTGCATCAAAACACATCCCAATCCTCTGCTTGAAGCATCGCAGTAAACTGTGAATCCTCTGGTCCCATCTGGAAGTGTGAGAATGGGAGCCGTTATCAAACCTCGCTTTAACTTCTCGAATGATTCCTGACACTCCACTGTCCAAACAAACGGCACATCTTTACGGGACAACTGGGTCATCGGTGCTGAAATCCTTGCAAAATCTGAGACGAACCGCCGGTAGTAGCCGGCCAATCCAAGGAAGCTGCGAACCTCTGCCACTGAACTAGGTACTGGCCATGCCTCGATAGCCACAATCTTCTGGGGATCCACTTCCACTCCTCCTCTGGTAATGATGTGACCCAAGTACGAAATGCGATCGAGCCAGAACTCGCATTTACTGAACTTGGCGTACAACTGATGCTCCCTAAGCGTCTGAAGGACGATCCTGAGATGCTCCTCATGCTCTGCTTCACTCTTGCTGTAGACCAGGATGTTATCAAGGAACACTATCACAAACTGATCCAAGTAAGGCATGAAAATACGGTTCATGAGGTCCATGAACACTGCCGACGCATTGGTCGCTCCAAAGGGCATAACTAGAAACTCCCAATGCCCGTACCTAGATCTGAATGTCGTCTTCGGGATATCTTGCTCTCTGACTCTGATCTGGTGATATCCTGACCGCAAGTCGATCTTCGAGAAAACTGAAGCCCCTTTGAGTTGATCAAACAAGTCATCTATCCTCGGGAGAGGGTATCTGTTCTTGATTGTTACTGAGTTCAAGGTACGATAATCTACATATAGCCTGGACGTACCATCCTTCTTTTTTACAAGAAGCATCGGGGCTCCCCAAGGCGATCCACTTGCACGAATGAATCTCTTGGTCCTGAGTTCTTCAATCATCTTGTACAAAATCTCCAACTCTGAAGGCGCCATCCTGTAGACTCGCTCTGATACTGGTGCTGTCCCGGGAATCAAGTCTATAGTGAACTCAATCTCCCGCTCTGGCGGCATCCCTGGAAGCTCCTCTGGAAAGACATCTAGAAACTCTTCAACTATCCTGGGCAACTGCACTGCTGCTACTGCCATCCGCAATGCTGGGGAAGATGGCTCCACTGCGCCTCTGAAAAATAAAAACTCTGGCTCGCCGGGGATACTAAAGACAACTCTGCCAATATGGCAGTCTATCCTAGCATACTGGTTCCTCAACCAATCCATGCCTAGGACTACATCATAGTCTGCCATAGGAAACTCTATGAATCTAGCGGGGAACTCCCTACCGCTAACTACGATCCGACACGAGGAAAATACTCGATCTACTCCCACAAGACCATTACCAGTAAGTATATTGAGCCTCACTGATAATGACTCGGGCTCCAATCATATCCGTATCGTGAATCGTACAGAAATGAATGAATGCGATGCACCATAATCAAACAATACCGAAGCTGGAAAGGAGTTAACGAGAATAGTACCTGCCACTACCTCACTTGGTGCAACTTCTTCTTCCATGGTCATCATCATAGCCTGACCTCTAGCTGCGGGTCCCCTCTGCTGGAAACCCCTCTGTCGGTTCTGTGCTGGAGCCTGGGTGAACTGCTGCTGGTTCTGCTGCTGAAAGGCCTGGGCCTGAGGCAACAATGGCCTCGGGTACTGCTGCTGCTGTTGAACTGGAGCTGGGGCTGGTACCCTCACCGAAGAACTAGAAAGGTTGGATGATGATGGACCTCCCCTATTCGGGCAGGTCCCTATCTGGTGGTCTGCTCCTCCACAAGCCAGGCACAATCCCTGTGCCCTACGACACTCTGCCACTACATGGCCCGACTTTTCGCAATGAGAACATCCCACCGCAGAAGACTGCTTCTGCTTCTGCTGCTGCGGGTACGTCGGGGTCGAATGATGAACCGACGTCACTGAGGCCGCCCGCCTCGGAGTTCCAATGGTTATACCCCTAGCTGCCAGGGCTGGAGCTGAAGATTGGTGCATCTGGTTGTGGGACCGCTTCCTGCCTCCGGTCCTGTCTACAATTCTCCGGGAGGTATACTCATGCCTCCTTGCTGCCTTCAATACTGCATCGAACGTCTGGTGCTCGAACTGCTCCACAGCCAATAATATCTCTAAGTGCAGCCCTTGCTGGAACCGCTGAGCCCTATCGAACTCGGTTGCCACCAATGTGGGGGCAAACCTACTCAGCCTAGAAAACTCAGTCGCATAACCGTCGACCGTCCTGCCTCCTTGCTTCAAGTTGGTAAATCTAGTCTGCAGGTCGTACCGAGCCACAGCATCAAAGTACTTCGTCTGGAATCTCTCCCTAAATACTGCCCAAGCAATGGGTGCTACTAATCCCATGGCTTGCGCCGCCCACCAATTGCGAGCTAAATCCAACAACTGCAGGCGTACCACCGCCACCTTCTCATCCTCAGGTGTCCTGGCTGCTTCCAGAACCACCTCGATATCCTGAAGCCATGCATCCGCGGCAACCGCATCCTCGCTGCCGTCGAAGAAAGGAGGGTTCAATCGCTTGAAGCTGTTCGCCGCCTGGTTTCCTGGATGACCGCCTCTGGTCAAGCATCTTGAACTGTCTGGTGCAGGGCGTCGCTTCGACGATCCTGGGAAGCTATCAAGGTTCTGATGAGTCCTACTAAGGTACCATCATCTGGCTCTGCGGGCTGGACGGGCCGAACTGGTGACTCTCCTCCAGTAGGCACAACTCTGGAGGCTACCCCGGAATGCTGGACTTGATCTTCGGGTTGCTGCTGATCTACGGGAAATGCTCCACCTCGTCGATCGGTAGGACCAGGTGCAGTGCCGCTGAAGAAGACGACACAGGGAACAATAAGGAAAGGACCAGGACAGATCAATGATATAAGTACAGAATCAGGGCAAGAATCCAGGGATTTAGAAGATACGAACGGAGATCAAGGACGAGTACTGATTGAGACATCTATCTGGTAAACCCCCACATATCTTGTTTTACAAGACCTGCATGGGCTACCACTTAAACCATGTCACGTCCCAGAACCAGAATACTGGAGAGCGGGGGCAGACATAGCCAGCTACGTATATCGAAATGGGAACCACCTCGATATACGATCACGGCTGTCTAGATATGTGAGGGTTTACTACAAGCCAACAGTCTCTATGGTCATGAACAAGCCTAATGTCTCAATCACAGCAAGTAAGTAAAGTCGCAAGATGTATGATCATTAAATATACAATAATAAGGCGTCCCAAATATTACATATTCAGCTGATCATGAAGCTAGTCGTTACAAAATGTTAGGACTAGCAAGAGTTTAGTCATACATGATCAACCCTAGGATTTGTCAATCATGTTTACAGCCCGTAGGCAGACAGTAAGTAGAAGTGCATCGAGCTAACACTGCTCGTCGGCTAAATGCCTCAAAAGAATATTTTTACAATAAAGTGGGCAAGACAAAAAGGAAAACCCACTCTTGGCCCGGGTTCCGTCTAGTGTTCACCATTGGGCTGGAAGCTTGGTAGATCCTCGGGAGCTGCTCCGAAATCTGGCCACACAAAACCAGCTGGGTCAACCCCAGAAAGAGCAAGTGCCACAAGGGGGCCACGAAATAAGAACAAAAGCCAGCAATCAGCATAAGAAAATTAATATTAAAACTAGAATTACGAAAACATGACAGGATGATATACGACGAGATAACCATGGAACTATTCCGATAGCCAGGTTACAACCCGTAAACCAGACAAGGACCGGGATTGTAACCCTTCATCTGAACAGAGCTTGGTTTCCCACCATTTATCGGCAAGATAATAATGTAAGAAAATCAAGACAGGAAAACAATCTTGTACGGGATCAAGACATAGCTAGACTGGTTATACCTCATTCAATCAATCACGGCCAAGCAGATCCTACGGCTTACTACTTTAACTAACTAGGGTTATCACAGACCTAATTACTAACAAGATGCAGTGAGATTGTTCCACAGTCACAAGCCTTGCAGACCATCCAGGCTACCCAGGACGAAAGATTAGGGTTGAATTCAGGTGGGTACATTGTCCATGAGACACATGTACCCTTAGGTGACTTAGAGGGTGCAACACCTGACAGTGTGCTGGAAATGCGCCCTACTCGACGGCAGGCTACAAATCCCTGGAGCATCCAGGTAACGGGATTGCCTGTAGCTGTGTCATCTCTTCATGACTACTGAGTTATTCTAGTTATTAGCCTTAATCCATTTTAATAGGTACTCCTGACCGTGGCACTCAGGAGTCCCATCCTAGATATGATGCGAGACTGGACAAGTGGATTTAACAAGCAAGCAAGAAAGAACCACCCACGGTGTCAAGACAGGTCAAGTTAGGTTATCAAGTCATGTCAAGTCAGGAGTGCGCCACCACGGGCCACTATCAAGTTATCAAGATAAATCATGTCAGGGTACTTGTCAGGAGTGTGCCACCACGGGCCACTGTCGTGTTGTGTAAGTTCCTTGTCGTATCAAGCCATGTACAATAGTCATCCAAGCATATTAAGTAAAATCAAGTTCATAACAAAAGGCGTAAAATGGGCATAAAATATCTAATAAAATATCAAAAGACAGGGCTATAGAAAGGAGCTGCGTACGTGAAAAGTCATTCACGCAAGGCTCGCTCAAGGCAGCGTACCAAGGCACACTCAAGTCTGCGTACCAAGGCACGCTCAAGTCTGCGTACGTGAGAAAGTCACGCAGGCTCACTCAAGGCAGCGTACGTGAGAAAGTCACGCACGCTCAAGGGATCAGCTGCGTGAGAAAGTCACACACGCTCAAGGGATCAGCTGCGTGAGAAAGTCACGCACGCTCAAGGGAGCAGCTGCGTAAAAAGTCACGCACGCTCAAGGGAGCAGCTGCGTGAAAAGTCACGCAGGCTCAAGGGAGCAGCTGCGTGAAAAGTCACGCAGGCTCAAGGGAGCTGCTGCGTGAAAAGTCACGCACGCTCAAGGGAGCAGCTGCGTGAAAAGTCACGCAGGCTCAAGGCAGCGTACGCAGCGCTAAAGACCACGCGTAGCTCAGTGTGCGTGAGCTAAGAAGCTCTGCATACTGCTCACTGTCTTCTCCAAACAGCAAGAACACATGGGTGAACCCAAAACTTCAAAACACCATAACTTGGTCATCCGAACTCCAAATCCGGATTTCCAAGGTTCCAACTGGAGTGAAACTGAATGCTCTTCCACATGGAAGCATCAGAACCCACAAAAACTCCAACCAAAATACATCAAAACCAAGCAAAACCCGAAAATAGGAATAACTAGATCTAGAGCAATAGAGTCTCCAAACCACAAAAACCCAAGTTCTAATGATGATCCCCATGCCCTAAGCTAGCAAATGAACCAAGAAAATAGGGCTCTCATGAAGTGGCAAGATGCACTTGTCTAAGGGAGTGGAGTGTGTAGAGGAAGGAGAAGAAGAAGAAGAAGGAAATTAATGGTGGAAGTTATGAGGAGAGAGAGTGGTAGGTGGAGATATAAAGAGGGGAGTTGTGGTGGGGATGAGGGTGTAGCATAGGTTAGGGTGATCCAACCCAAACCAAACCAATAAAACCGAGCCCAAACCCAATAAAACCGAACCAAACCAACTCCACAAAAAAATAAAACCAAGCCATGGTCCAAAATCCATAATACGAGAAATACCAAAATTCTACAAGTTGAGAAAAAATAAAAATACATGCCAAAATCCAGATACAAGTATAAATATGAAATACGGGAAAATACAAAAAATGAGGGTGACAGTAGGAGAGGATAATAGAGGCCGTATGCAGTAAATAACTATTGGTAGCAAGTTTAGCTGATTATAAGCTTTTAGTTTGAGGAGTAGTGTGACCAAAGGTGGGTAGAAGTCCTGTAGGTCATACAGTTACAAAATGGCTAGGAGGTGGAGACAAACTATTTAGAGGTATTAAAATTTAAGGAGATTAAGGTTAAGGTAGACTTTTTTTTTGAATTTCAAGGAATAATTATGAATTAGAATTTCGAGGACGAAATTATTTTTAAGGTGGGTAGATTTGTAGCTCCCCTTCCCAAATTTTTTAAAATAATTTATTATTATTTTTTTTAACTGGTGATTTTAGAAATTTTAGAAATTTTAGAAATGATTATTTAGTTAATTATTACGATAGATGATTTTATTCATGATTAGAAATTGGAGTACAATGTGACTAGAAATCGTGGCATGAATAGTGCAGTGGCGGACTTTGACTAGTGTATTAGCCCTGGTAGGGAAGGCCGAGCCATAGTGATGTCCTAACTAGGAAAACCAGGCCAAGTTGCGACTTAACCCTTACCGAAGTTTATCTATTTGTTATTTATATTATTGTGTTTTAGGGAAACCGGTTATACCATTTTAGTCCGAACTGGACCTGAACTGAGCTCAAGCCCATGTAGTCATGCGGCACGTCCAAGGACGTCCGTGTTGAAGGAATTTGGTATGAGGGTGTTGTATTTCATTTTAAATGATTTAAAGAATATTTCCTAGTATTCGTATTTAAATATTATAAATATTATTATTGGTGATATTCAGTAACTTTTGTATAAAATAAGTCCTTATATATTTTGGGATTTTTAGACTGAACATAATGGTTTATATACACCATTATTGATTTATGGAATTTTATTATTATTATTATTATTATTATTATTATTATTATTATTATTATTATTATCATTATTATTTTTATTAAGGAAATTATTATTAACATTCTTATATTATTTATGGAAAATAAAAATATTATATATATAGGTGTAAACGTGAACATATTATATATGGTGTATGTGTGCATATATATATATATATATATATATATATATATATATATATATATATATATATATATATATATATATAAAAATATATATATATATATATGTGTGTGTGTGTGTGTGTGTGTGTGTGTGTGTGTGTGTGTGTGTGTATATAATGTATATAAATATATGTGTGTATATATATAAATACTTATGCATACATATGAGTGTATATATATATATATATATATATATATATATATATATATATATATATATATATATATATATATATATATATATATATATATATATATATATACAACAGTTGCTAATAATATAAAGGAATATGTGTAGGTATATATATGGGTGGGTTGGAATATAAAAGTACGTATGTGTGTATGTTTTTTATATATAAATATATACGTGTCTGTGTATGTATATATATATATATATATATATGCACATCGAGTCGTGGTGTACTGGTAACACCACCGTGCACTTGGGGTGAGGGCCGGGTTCGAGCCCTCCCTCCCACGGAGGTGGCTTGGTGGCAGTGGCCATGGCCTCCGGGCCAAGGTCGGGTGGAGTCGTCCACCGACTTTGGTTTATATATATATATATATATATATATATATATTTGTATGAAAGAGATAGAAAAAGAAAAACAAGTAGAATAAGAAGCAGCAGCTATGCCCGGCCCAGCTATCCCCAAAACCCAACTCACCCAGGCCCGAGCCCAGGAGCCCCCAAGCCGAGCGCTGAAACTCCCCACCCGATCCTACATTCACGTATAATAGCAGAGAGAGAGAGAGAGAGGAACAAAGCACGAAAACCTAAAACCCTAACCCGAACACACGCACCTCGATGGCGCGCGCCACTGCCATGCGCCACCGGACGGCCAGGCGCGGGAGCCGACCATGTAATGCCCCGCTCCGTACGACGTATTATGCTGAAACGTTGACTCAACGAGACGCGTGGACCGAAAGAATGTATCGATGCAAAACGATACGAGAGCTAAGTTGTCCCGAGCAACGCATCGAACTAAGTTCGATGTGAAGAGTTGCCTTGTTCCTAAGAATGCATCGATTGAATCGATGCGAAGCGCCGCGTTGCCCCGAAGGATGAGTGCATTGAATCGGCTCGAAGATTCTAAGAAATCGAATCGACCAAGGTGCAAGTCCGAATCGAAGCAAGTATTGATTTTAGTTGGTTTCGTGTGCAGGTCATACTTTGACGGAAAAATATTAGAGGTCGATCTTTTGCAATATTTAGTAAGGGGTCCGCGAAATCAAATCGTCGCCTTGCGATGGGCTAAGACTTGGGCACGCTAAGGCAAATCGGACGTATGAATCAATGAAGCACGAAGTGCTCGAATGGCTAAGTCAGGAGAGTGGCCGTGCAACAAAGTTAGAGAATCGAGCCGCATCGGCTCGGCGAAACGACGAAGGCGAATCGACTCAAGGTGGGAGGATTGACTTCTTTTTACTCCTTCATTCGATAAGTCAAATGTATTATTGTATGATAAAGCTAATCTATCGACGCCACGGGTGTGGTCCGATCGGAGATAAAACATAGTGTGAGTCAAACACTAAGTTAGAACAATTGAATTGATACGTGCATCCTATGCACGAGTCGCTATGGAACATTGGATATCGCTAAGGCGAGCGCCTCGGTGCGCAAGCCGTAAAACATGGGATAACTGTACTCGGCGAGTGCCTTAGTGCACGAACCATACCGTGCCTTTGATGCATGAGTTAGACGGCTAGAACATTGAAAGACAATAGGCGAGCGCCCTAGCGCGCAAGCTCCGAACATGGAATGCTAAGTTATAGAACATTGGAAATACGGTCAAAACGTGCCTACGTGCACGGGATAATAAAAGATGGCTTCGTTGCGAGAGAATACAGTTGTGGCATGAATGTGGCAGAACTGTCGGCTATGACATGGTGCCTCGAAAGGTGTTCGAGACCTTCGGGTCGTTCGATTTACGAGCATTGAGTTGAGGTACGATGCCATTGAACCATTGAAACGAAGTATGAAACGTAAGAACACAGAAAGTTAACGGAAGAGACGCGAGATGATAAAGTCTGAGTCTTGGACTCAAGGCTATGCTTGGTTGTTTGAATGATAGTGCGTTGCATGGTCGAATGGGGTGGACTTGAGATAATTGCGATGATATCTTCCGTGCACGGAACGTTCCCTCCGAACGGGTGCACCGGGGCACTGGGACCGTTCGGCCTAGGAGGGATATAATCTTTGATAGGCGTACATCTGCGAATCGTCTGATTAGCACTCGGTCGTAAATGTGAGAAGCCGTAAATGATGGTAGGCACGCGGTAAGTTTCGGTTGTTCGGATTGCAACCCAACCCGTGAAACGCCGGGCTACCCAAATTCGAGAGAGAAAAGAAGGAGAGAAAAGAAAGTAAGGAAAATGAAAGAGAAACTCCTTTAGTCCATTCCGGCGCGGATACGCCCACGACCTTCATATAGTTAAGGAACGATGGGTCGAAAGTGTAGGCGCAGATGCATCCCGCATAGAGATCCTGCTTAGAGATGCACATATAACATGACAGGGAAGGATTACGGCGTATTCACCTTGCGACAGTGCAAGGGACGCAAGGGCGAGTGCGTCGACTTGGTAAGTTGCGCCACGAATCAAACACGAGATTGCTTGCTTGCTTGTCTATTCAATTCGATAACATGCTTGCCATGCTAATATGTTTTACGCTTTCAAAGATGCCATGAAATTGACCCTTAGGAGAATATAGCAAGATAATAAGCTAAGTTGCATGATTCAACGTAAATATTAAAGATGTTGGTTTGGAAAGAATAATCTTTGCTTCAGTACATGCGAGGACGAACGTACTGATCCCCCACCAGCTTCATGCAGGGTACAGGAAATGCATGGCTTGCGGCGAAGTGTTGCCTGAACGTGTTAAGGCTTGGAATGCCGAAGCGCATTGAAGCGTGCTATCGTATTGACGCTCGGACTACGCAGCTGGATTGATACGGCCGAGATATAGAAGGCATGATGTATGGAACGGTAAAATCCTTTGTGGGCAAGAGAGAACCTGAGTGTTGTAGCCAATCTGGCATATATTTTTAGGCTATCGAAAGCCATTGTAACCTCAGTTTCGGATATCAATAAAGAGAATTGTTTCGTATACTCTGTTTCCTTTCGTTGTTAATATCGAATCAAAAAGATAACCATTTGAGAACTTGTCATCTTGCCTTGCACGAGCGCAACTCCAGGCTCGTGCGGCATCACGCCCCCTGCGAGGACGATGATTCGGGTGATTCGGGGTCAGGGCGTGACAAATTGGTATCAGAGCTCTAGGCTCAATTTCCTCTGGACGATCGCTTCATTACAATTCGAAAAGTTGCCCACCACCACTTGATATCACTCTTGACTCTACTCGATGCCGCACTAGATGTTCCATACAATAAGTCTAATACAAATCGTAAAATTTTGCCGCATGTGTTTTGGAAATTTCATGATCTTTGCTAAGGAAAGTCGCGATGGGTATATTGCATTGAATGCAACGAGCCGTAAAAATGTTAGTTGCTGCAAGCGCAACAAATTATGAGATACGATTTGAGATGTTGTCGCAACGTAACATGTTGAATGGGAAAATAAAACGATGCACGAAGTACAACGAGTTAATAGGAATATGCGTTAAAATAAAAGTGAGAAGTGATAAGCCAATACCGAATGTGTTAAACGGATTGCGCATTGACTTGGAAAGTCGAGAGTAAATCGTTGCACGAGGTGCAGGAAATGTTGGAAATAATCGTTGCACGATGTGCAACGCGTATTGAAAAGTAAAATCATTGCACGTGGTGCAACGCATATCAAATTAATCGTTGCACGAAGTGCAAAGGAAATTGGAAATAAAATGTCAGAAATAAATCGTAGCACGATGTGCAACGCGTATCGAAAGTAAAATTGTTGCACGAGATGCAACGTAAGGAAAGAATTGAAATTGTAAATGGATAGAACGAATCGTTCGGTTGCACACCAAACTTATGTTGGCAAGCGAGAACATTGACCGAATCGTGTCGGGTTTTGATAGAATCAAAGTTACGGTTGTGATCAAGCACGATCACTGCAGAAATCGTAAGTCGGAAGAGATTGTCGGTTTGTACTAAGTATAGTACGAGGGAAATGGCTTGATTTCCGAGTGGTATATGCCATACCACGTAGGCGATGAATGACTCGATTCCGAGTGGTATATGGTATAACACTTGTGCGATAAATTTCATCGACGCGTTGTGAGAATTGCGAAAGGTATGTCCGCAACGGACGGGAGAGTACCGAGACTCGATTGGAAATTTGTATGACGGTATGTTGATGCAAGTGTTCTTCGAAAATCGGTTGGGACGGTAAGGCGAGACTCGTATCGATGAACGATACGTCGGACGAAAGTTATAAGTTGGTCGGACGACCGAGATTAGAGAAACGATTATGCCTTGATGCAATAATCGGATCGACGGAAAAGAAAAAACTCGAGCTTACGAATGAGTCGTACGACTTGCAATTTCGATGAGAATGTTGAGCGATATAAATTATAATCGAATCGCACGATGTGCGACGTCGGGGAAGAGTTGGTTGACGTGAGAAACCGTGCCAAAAAAATAGTTGGATTACGTACGACGACACTCATTTGAGTACGACTGAAAACACGCAAAACTTAGAGGGCGTGATCGTATAACTCGAGGATTCGATGTTGGATAATCGGTAACCCAGTTACGCGATCAAAGTATAGCGGGATACGGCGAATCGGAAAACAAGTTGATGCATATGGAAAAGCTCGTTGCGAACTTGGATGTATGCGATGCGAGTTAAGTTGACGTTGAAACGGATTCGAAGTCGACCCTCTTGCTATCGAAATTGATATGAACTATCGAGATCGATACGTAAGAAAACGTAAGCACGATGCGGGAATACAAAATGTCACGCCCCAGAACCAGAATACTGGAGAGCGGGGGGATGACTCAGCCAGCTACGTATTACGGGTAGATGAATACCGTATAATACGATCAATACTGTCTAAAAGACAAGGGGGTGCATACTACATGAAAGTCTCGCTATGGTCACTTCACATCTATTGTCTCAATCATTCAAACAAAAAGCAATAACCGAGAACATTTAAGATAAAGCAATAAGGCGTCCCAAACGCTTAGTCAAAATGTTCTTGAGATCTGGCTTTACAAAACATAGCCAGATGATATAGCAACATATACACAATTGTTATCAGCTGCAGTCTGACTTAATTACAATTATGTAAAAGTAAGTACAAGACAATCCGACTAACATGTCGGTGCCAAACGGTAAAATATAAAGTAAGTAACAAAACGAGCGGGGAAGTAAGGAACCCACTCGAGTCCTCCTGCGATCATCCCTCTAGTATTGACCATCTTGGAGGTGGAAGTAAGCTGAGTCCTCGGGAACCGGCTCTAAATCTGGCCATGCAAAACCAGAGAGGTTAAACCTCTAATAGCAAGTACCGCAAGGGAGCACGATATGAGGAGTTAAAACCAGTAATAAGAGAATAGGATATATAGATCTCTGCTTGCTACTAGGATTCACATAATGTCACGACACTTCGAACCAAACAAGGACAGAAGTTGGCCCGTCATATCTCGACACTCTGATCATCTTAGTTAGTTAGCAGGATAGGTACAGTACACAAACAATCAACTTAAACGGCCATCCAACTCCTACGACTTACTACTGTGAGTCCCAAGTTATCCTAGAATTATGCAATAAGGATTTCTCAGTTCTTACTATGGACAAGCAAGGCTAGTCTATCCAATCAATCAATTGCGCCAATCATGAATTAGACGAGTCCCAACGGGACGCCCGTCATCAATATATAATATACAATAATATAAGCAGATACCGCTTCCTGCCCGTGTGGCAGAATTGCAGTATCTGTGGGAACCAGCCGGCCTGTCGGGCGCTAATAGTCCCAAGAGGGCTGCCATGTAAGAACTCGGAAATCCATTATCTACATGCAATCATTATTTTATTTAACTTAGTAGCTTCTATGTTAAGTGAAATTCCATGCCGTGGATCATGGTCATTCAGAATGAGTACTTCCGTACAAAGTACGATATGCCCAACTCTACAACGATACCCGTGCGGTTAGGTTGTAGGTCTTACATAGCGTAATGCAACAATCAAAACTAACCACGGAATGAATCATGCCTTGACCATAAAGTACACATGCTGCTTTCGTAAAATAAATAAATAAATTGTAGCCTGCATGTATCTATATGTCAATATTTGGGATTGGCCAATCGATTGCAAATATGAACGTGTCTTATTCTATTTAATTCAATAAGACGACTAGCCAGTCTCTTAGTTCCATCTAGGAACGCATGATCAATAATTAATCAAGATAACAATCAATGTTAATTAATGCCAAATTCGAAAAATAAAATTGGGAGATAAATAATGATTGGGAAATAAATGATCTCATGCGCCTGAGGAATAAGGATTCATGCGGCTGTGGAAAATGATTGGAAAATAAATAAATCTTATGCGCTGTGGGAAATGATTGGGAAATAAATAATCTCATGCGCCTGAGGAATGATTGGAAAATAAATAAATCTCATGCGCCTGAGAAATGATTGGGAAATAAATAATCTCATGCGCCTGAGGAATGATTGGAAAATAAATGAATCTCATGCGCCTGAGGAATGATTGGGAAATAAATAAATCTCATGCGCTGTGGAAAATGATTGGGAAATAAATAATCTCATGCGCCTGAGGAATGATTGGGAAATAAATAAATCTCATGCGCCTGAGGAATGATTGGGAAATAAATAATCTCATGCGCCTGAGGAATGATTGGAAAATAAATAAATCTCATGCGCCTGAGGAATGATTGGAAAATAAATAAATCTCATGCGCCTGAGGAATGCGGCTGTAGAAAATAAATCTCATGCGCTGTGGGAAAGGTTGGAAAAATAAACAATCTCGTGGGAAATGATTGGGAAATAAATAAATCTCGTGCGCCTGAGGAATGATTAGAAAATAAATAAATCTCATGCGCCTGAGGAATGAAGATTTGATGCGGTTGGGACTGTTCTTCTTCTCCGAATTTTCTGAGAACAGAACCATGGAAACCATGGAAGCCATTGCTTCCACGCTCCATAAATCCTTCATTCCAAGCCCAAATATGGACTTCCATAGGTCAAAATTGGGTAGAACGAAATTCTCTACAACATGGAACCATCAAAACTTGAAGATAACAAAGTTTACTAGTTCAAAACCTAAGAAATCCAAAAATGTATCAAACTTAGATCTACAACAAATAAGCCATGGAAATTGAAAATGCTAAGTACTAAAGAGACTCAGAATCAAATGAGGAAGATGATGGAACAATAAAAATGGGGATCCATCAAGAAGCAAGTTGGCACTTGCCTATCTCTTCTAGGTTGGTGGGAGAGTTATGAGGAAGAAGAAGTGTAATGGAAAGAAGTAATGAAGAGAGAGAAATGGTTTGGGGCTTTAAATGGGGTGGTGGTAGGTAGGGGTTTATTTCGGTTCATGATGAACCAAAATAATTAAACCAATCTGAGCCGAACCCAAAAGCAAGTGAAAGCAGAGAATAAAAATGCAGAAAAATAATTGCAGAAATAAAATTGCAGGAAATTAATTAACATAAATTTAAAGGAATTTAAATACAGAGCAATACGTGATACATATAAAATATTTATATTTGAACAGTACATGTATTCTAAAAATACATATTCTGGGAATGGAAAGTGACACAAAATGGAGTATGCCTTGCGCTATCAAAGTTTTGTAAATAACAATACGAGAAAGGAACGAACTGGTTGATCATGAACTTCGTGATTGATCAAGACGAGACTATAAGTCATCGACGATTGCTCGATGCGTATAGTATCTCGTGTGTCGACCCACGAATAAGATAGACTCGAACTCGATGCGAGTAGATGTTTCGTAAATTGCGGAATCATCGATGGCAGTGCATGACTTGACTCAGAGGATAGTTGCGCATCAGTTGCGCCGATAGAAATGATTTTGTCCGAAATTGGATAGTCGGGTAGAATCGTCGGAACGTGATTTGGCTCCGAAATAAGATATAGCATGGTTCGTATTAAAACTGTCCTTCGGTGATGATCCACAATTATCGAGCGTAGCTTCGGGGCAGCTGACCCTAGAAGACTTGACCGCCAAATCAAATTGAATGCTGCAGACCGTAAGATGACCCATGCGATATCGTATATGAGATTGCACCGATAACAAATATAACACGGTGTATGTTGACGATAAGTCTAGGCGATTGCGAGGAACGTGCTATGCACGAGAGGGAACGATAAGGGAATGACCTATAAGTCATGTCGTTAGATTCGGATTCACCTTGCAATTGAGCTTGCGTGAATCGAAATTATGTTCGATGTTACGAGACGGATAAGTTGGGAATTTGGCTAGTAAATTCCTACTCGTTAGGAAATTGAATGTAAGACGCGTCGTTAAGACATTCGTGTCAAGGCGATCGTTGCCTTGAGCACCGTCGCCTTGATGTAAACTTTCGTGTCGGATAGATTGTGGCCTTTGTGCAATGTCAATTTAAAACTTGCGTCGGGAGAATCTAAGTACGGTGCCTTGGAAAGTAACCTAGCAGGCGTAGCCCTGAATGTTGATGCATTTGCAAGTCGACAAAGGAAATCGTAATCGGGATAAGTGCATAGCCAGACTTCAGAAATAAGTTGGGTAGCAACGTCGAACGCGAGGCGTTGCGAAGGATCGTTGCGATCGGATGCGCGGCGGCTTGACGCGATGCATAGAAATGATAGTCCCGATGAAACATACGAAATGAGAAATACGATTTTGAATCGCGTCGCGTGCAGTGACTTTATGGAATGAAATCAAGTATGTATCGAATATACGTACGCGATAAAATTTCGAGAACGGTTGCTAAGGATAAGTCCGATCGAGAGTACGAGATGGCA
The DNA here is from genome assembly GCA_029216955.1 of Iris pallida. NCBI lineage: Eukaryota > Viridiplantae > Streptophyta > Magnoliopsida > Asparagales > Iridaceae > Iris > Iris pallida. Next base: position 24,008 of record JANAVB010004710.1, read on the forward strand.
AGCATAGGATTGAAGTTTACCTGTCAGCTTTGTTCTAATTTGCTACGACTGGACTTGGTCGAAATACACATATCTTCGGGATGCCTTGAATATATGTACGAATCCAAATCGAGTTGTATCCAAATTAAAATCGAGCTGCAGGGAAGACTTGAAATGTTAATGAAAAGCTTGCGAGATATTGTGAAACTGAACAACGTTGGTGGGACGAGATCGTGATACGATCTATAAAACACTTATTCAGAGTGTTGGTTTTGGTTCGAGGACGAACCTTGTTTTGAGTGGTATATTCTGTAATGCCCCGCTCCGCATGGCGCATTACGCTGAAACGTTGACTCAACGAGTCGCGTGGACCGAAAGAATGTATCGATGCAAAACGATACGAGAGCTAAGTTGTCCCGGGCAACGCATCGAACTAAGTTCGATGTGAAGAGTTGCCTTGTTCCTAAGAATGTATCGAGTGAATCGATGCGAAGCGCCGCGTTGCCCCGAAGGATGAGTGCATTGAATCGGCTCGAAAATTCTAAGAAATCGAATCGACCAAGGCGCAAGTCCGAATCGAAGCAAGTATTGATTTTAGTTGGTTTCGTGTGCAGGTCATACTTTGACGGGAAAATATTAGAGGTCGATCTTTTGCAATATTTAGTAAGGGGTCCGCGAAATCAAATCGTCGCCTTACGACGGGCTAAGACTTGGGCACGCTAAGGCAAATCGGACGTATGAATCAATGAAGCACGAAGTGCTCGAATGGCTAAGTCAGGAGAGTGGCCGTGCAACAAAGTTAGAGAATCGAGCCGCATCGGCTCAGCGAAACGACGAAGGCGAATCGACTCAAGGTGGGAGGATTGACTTCTTTTTACTCCTTCATTCGATAAGTCAAATGTATCATTGTATGCTAAAGCTAACCTATCGACGCCACGGGCGTGGTCCGATCGGAGATAAAACATAGTGTGAGTCAAACACTAAGTTAGAACAATTGAATTGATACATGCATCCTATGTACGAGTCGCTATGGAACATTGGATATCGCTAAGGCGAGCGCCTCGGTACGCAAGCCGTAAAATATGGGATAACTGTACTCGGCGAGTGCCTTAGTGCATGAACCATACCGTGCCTTTGATGCACGAGTTAGACGGCTAGAACATTGAAAGACAATAGGCGAGCGCCCTAACGCGCAAGCTCCGAACATGGAATGCTAAGTTATAGAACATTGGAAATACGGTCGAAACGTGCCTACGTGTACGGGATAATAAAAGATGGCTTCGTTGCGAGAGAATACAGTTATGGCATGAATGTGGCGGAACTGTCGGCTATGACATGGTGCCTCGAAAGGTGTTCGAGACCTTCGGGTCGTTCGGTTTACGAGCATTGAGTTGAGGCACGATGCCATTGAACCATTGAAACGAAGTATGAAACGTAAGAACACAGAAAGTTAACGAAAGAGACGCGAGATGATAAAGTCTGAGTCTTGGACTCAAGGCTATGCTTGGTTGTTTGAATGATAGTGCGTTGCATGGTCGAATAGGATGGACTTGAGATAATTGCGATGATATCTTCCGTGCACGGAACGTTCCCTCCGAACGGGTGCACCGGGGCGCCGGGACCGTTCGGCCTTGGAGGGATATAATCTTTGATAGGCGCACATCTGCGAATCGTCCGACTAGCACTCGGTCGTAAATGTGAGAAGCCACAAATGATGGTAGGCACGCGGTAAGTTTCGGTTGTTGGGATTGCAACCCAACCCGTAAAACGTCGGGCTACCCAAATTCGAGAGAGAAAAGAAAGTAAGGAAAATGAAAGAAAAACTCCTTTAGTCCATTCCGGCGCGGATACGCCCACGACCTTCATATAGTTAAGGAACGATGGGTTGAAAGTGTGGGCGCAGATGCGTCCCGCATAGAGATCCTGCTTAGAGATGCACATATAACATGACAGGGAAGGATTACGGCGTATTCACCTTGCGACAGTGCAAGGGACGCAAGTACGAGTGCGTCGACTTGGTAAGTTGCGCCACGAATCAAACACGAGATTGTTTGCTTGCTTGTCTATTCAATTCGATAACATGCTTGCCATGCTAATATGTTTTACGCTTTCAAAGATGCCATAAAATTGACCCTAAGGAGAACATAGCAAGATCATAAGCTAAGTTGCATGATTCAACGTAAATATTAAAGATGTTGGTTTTGAAAGAATAATCTTTGCTTCAGTACATGCGAGGACGAACGTACTAATCCCCCACCAGCTTCATGCAGGGTGCAGGGAATGGATGGCTTGCGACGAAGTATTGCTTGAACGTGTTAAGGCTTGGAATGCCGAAGCACATTGAAGCGTGCTATCGCATTGATGCTCGGACTATGCAGCTGGATTGATGCGGCCGAGATATAGAAGGCATGATGTATGGAACGGTAAAATCCTTTGTGGGCAAAAGAGAACCTGAGTGTTGTAGCCAATCTGGCATATATTGTTAGGCTATCGAAAGCCATTGTAACCTCAGTTTCGGATATCAATAAAGAGAATTGTTTCGTATACTCTGTTTCCTTTCGTTGTTAATATCGAATCAAAAAGATAACCATTTGAGAACTTGTCATCTTGCCTTGCACGAGCGCAACTCCAGGCTCGTGCGGCATCACGCCCCCTGCGAGGACGATGATTCGGGTGATTTCGGGTCGGGGCGTGACAAATTGGTATCAGAGCTCTAGGCTCAATTTCCTCTGGACGCTCGCTTCATTACAATTTGAAAAGTTGCCCACCACCACTTGATATCACTCTTGACTCTACTCGATGCCGCACTGGATGTTCCATACAATAAGTCTAATACAAATCGTGAAATTTTGCCGTATGTGTTTTGGAAATTTCATGATGTTTGCTAAGGAAAGTCGCGATGGGTATATTGCATTGAATGCAACGAGCCATAAAAATATTAGTTGCTGCAAGCGCAACAAATTATGAGATACGATTTGAGATGTTGTCGCAACGTAACATATTGAATGGGAAAATAAAACGATGCACGAAGTGCAACGAGTTAATGGGAATATGCATTAAAATGAAAGTGAGAAGTGATAAGCCAATACCGAATGTGTTAAACGGATTGCGCATTGACTTGGAAAGTCGAGAGTAAATCGTTGCACAAGGTGCGAAAAATGTTGGAAATAATCGTTGCACGATGTGCAACACGTATTGAAAAGTAAAATCATTGCACGTGGTACAACGCATATCAAATTAATCGTTGCACGAAGTACAAAGAAAATTGGAAATAAAATATCGGAAATAAATCGTAGCACGATGTGCAACGCGTATCGAAAGTAAAATTGTTGTACGAGATGCAACGTAAGGAAAGAATTGAAATTGTAAATCGATAGAACGAATCGTTCGGTTGTACACCAAACTTATGTTGGCAAGCGAGAACATTGACCGAATCGTGTCGGGTTTTGATAGAATCAAAGTTACGGTTGCGATCAAGCACGATCACTGCAGAAATCGTAAGTCGAAAGAGATTGTCGGTTTGTACTAAGTATAATACGAGGGAAATGGCTTGATTTCCGAGTGGTATATGCCATACCACGTAGGCGATGAATGACTTGATTCCGAGTGGTATATGGTATAGTACTTGTGCGATAAATTTCATCGACGCATTGTGAGAATTGCGGAAGGTATGTCCGCAACGGACGGAAGAGTACCGAGACTCGATTGGAAATTTGTATGACGGTATGTTGATGCAAGTGTTCTTCAAAAATCGGTTGGGACGGTAAGGCGAGACTCGTATCGATGAACGATACGTCGGACGAAAGTTATAAGTTGGTCGGACGACCAAGATTAGAGAAACGATTATGCCTTGATGCAATAATCGGATCGACGGGAAAGGAAAAACTCGAGCTTACGAATGAGTCGTACGACTTGTGATTTCGATAAGAATGTTGAGCGATATGAATTGTAATCGAATCGCACGATGTGCGACGTCGGTGAAGAGTTGGTTGACGTGAGAAACCGTGCCTAAGAAATAGTTGGATTACGTACGACGACACTCATTTGAGTACGACTGGAAATACGCGAAACTTAGAGGACGTGATCGTATAACTCGAGGATTCGATGTTGGATAATCGGTAACCCAGTTATGCAATCAAAGTATAGCGGGATACGGCGAATTGGAAAACAAGTTGATGCATATGAAAAAGTTCGTTGCGAACTTGGATGTATGCGATGCAAGTTAAGTTGACGTTGAAACGGATTCGAAGTCGACCCTCTTGCTATCGAAATTGATATGAACTATCGAGATCGATACGTAAGAAAACGTAAGCACGATACGGGAATACAAAATGGAGTATGCCTTGCGCTATCAAAGTTTTGTAAATAATAATACGAGAAAGGAACGAACTGGTTGATCATAAACTTCGTGATTGATCACGACGAGACTATAAGTCATCGACGATTGCTCGATGCGTATAGTATCTCGTGTGTCGACCCACGAATAAGATAGACTCGAACTCGATGCGAGTAGATGTTTCGTAAATTGCAGAATCATCGATGGCAGTGCATGACTTGACTCAGAGGATAGTTGCGTATCAGTTGTGCCGATAGAAATGATTTTGTCCGAAATTGGGTAGTCGGGTAGAATCGTCGGAACGTGATTTGGCTCCGAAATAAGATATAGCATGGTTCGTATTAAAACTGTCCTTCGGTGATGATCCACAATTATCGAGCGTAGCTTCGGGGCAGCTGACCCTAGAAGACTTGACCGCCAAATCAAATTGAATGCTGCAGACCGTAAGATGACCCATGCGATATCGCATATGAGATTGCACCGATAACAAATATAACACGGTGCATGTTGACGATAAGTCTAGGCGATTGCGAGGAACGTGCTATGCACGAGAGGGAACGATAAGGGAATGACCTATAAGTCATGTCGTTAGATTCGGATTCACCTTGCAATTGAGCTTGCGTGAATCGAAATTATGTTCGATGTTGCGAGACGGAAAAGTTGGGAATTTGGCTAGTGAATTCCTACTCGTTAGGAAATTGAATGTAAGACGCATCGTTAAGACATTCGTGTCAAGGCGATCGTTGCCTTGAGCACCGTCGCCTTGATGTAAACTTTCGTGTCGGATAGATTGTGGCCTTTGTACAATGTCAATTTAAAACCTGCATCGGGAGAATCTAAGCACGGTACCTTGGAAAGTAACCTAGCAGGCGTAGCCCTGAATGTTGATGCATTTGCAAGTCGACAAAGGAAATCGTAATCAGGATAAGTGCATAGCCAGACTTCAGAAATAAGTTGGGTAGCAACGTCGAATGCGAGGCGTTGTGAAGTATCGTTGCGATCGGATGCGCGACGGATTTATCCCCTAGCCGATTCATAGTAATTTTCTCATTTCATGTTTATATATATATCTTGCTGCTTGTTGACACGCTCATCACACGGAGTAGTCGGAAGGGGAAATATCTTAGTAGACATGTGGACTACCCAGAACTATCTCCCGTGTCTTTCGTGAATGATAGCAGCTGCACACGACACGAGCAGTGTGTCAGATTTACCCCCTAGCCGTTCACATGTCGAAATAGATATTTTACACCACTTAGGTAGATGTCTTTTATTTTTCCTTTATTTCTCCACCGTGCCATGTCATCAGTTTCTCTCTACCTTTCATATCTCATATGCTATTTTCATGTCTTGTTAATTCTATTATGTTTTCGCATTACCGTCGGTTTGTGTACTTGTTCCATTCCTGACTGGAAACCAACATTTTTCAGGTTTAGTCGCGATCACTCTTAGCACTGGGAAGGCTTGGGTATGCTGAGGTCGACCTAGAAATAGATAGCAGTTGTATCAATTTCATTAATTGCAAATCCTATATTTTCTTTAATTATAAATGCTGTAAATGTTGTTATAAATGTAGAAATGTGAATGAGCAGCAAATGTTACCTTTTGAGCATTTATTTCTTGCGGGCTTGACAGCGTTCTACCGCCGACTCTGCGGCGTAGGCTGGCTTGGACACGTCTCATATCCGAAAAAGCGGGTGCGGTTCGTGACAGAAAATGTCCTAATTGCCCCTCTCTAGTCTCATATGGTTAAGTCTAGACTAGGTTCAAGTTTGGGGTCAAAAGGATCTAGTTTTGAGTCTCTAACTTAACCATTCTAACATGATAAAAATTAGTCTAATTAACTAACTAACTTAAATGTTGGGTTTTGTGGGCCATGCTTAACTTAATATTGGGTCACATCTAGAGTTTAAGCTGCTCGGGTCATAATACAAGTCGGAACGAGATGAAACTCAAACTGACTAAACAAATCCAATAAAAACAATATTAAAAATATAAAATTTTCCTAAAATATTAAAATATGAAAAATGACCAAAATCATAATACATCAATTTAAATATTATTAAAATAATCTAAAATTTACCAATTAATCAAATTCCTAAATAATTTAAAAGTCACAAAATGACCAAAATATCCTTAGTCTAAACAGTTGTAAATAGTCATTCTAATCACATGGTTAGGTCCCCATGGTCGTGGTTAATCTCTAGGCTCAATAGTTCTAGGGTTCACTAGCTCACACATCAAAAACATAATTCACCAATTTTAAATAGTATTAAATTAATTAAAAATTCCCATAAATCATAAATCCTATTATTAAATAATAAACTTTACAAAAGTTCATGTCACGCCCCAGAACCAGAACACTGGAGAGCGGGGGCAGACAAAGCCAGCTACGTATAATAAAATGGAATCCACTCCACTATACGGTCACGGCTGTCTAGATATATGAGGGTTTATCTAGAAGCCATCAGTCTCCTATGGTCAATAAAGCCTAGTGCCTCAATCACAAGCAAGTAAGTAAATGTTACAAGATGTAAGATCTCCAAATATACAATAGTAAGGCATCCCAAACATTACATATTCAGCTGATCATGAAGCTAGTCGTTACAAATATGAGGACTAGCAAGAGTTTCGTCATACATGATCAACCCTTGGATTTGTCAATCATGTTACAGCCCGTAGGCAGACAGTAAGTAAAAATGTACACGAGCTAACACTTGCTCGGCGGCTAAACATCTCAAAAGAATAATTTTACAATAGAGTAAGAGAGCCAAAATAAACTCACTCGTTGCCAGAATTCCGTCTAGTGGTCACCATCTGGCTAGAAAGTCGGTAGGTCCTCTGGAGCTGCTCTGGTATCTGGCCATACAAAACCAGCTGGGTTAGACCCCAGAAAGAGCAAGTGCCATAAAGGAGGCTTCACTTAGGAACTAAAACCAGCAATTAACACAAGAACATAATTATATAATAAAAGACAATAATTAATGAAAAAACATGATAGGTGATATACAATGAGATAACCATGGGACTATTCAGATGACCAGGTTATAACCCAAAAACAAACAAGGACCGAGATTGTAACCCTTCGTCTGAACAGAACTTGGTTTCTTCTACAATTTATCGGCAAGATAAAATAAGAAATCAGGACATGTAACAATCTTGTACAGGATCAAGATAAGACTAGACCGAGTAAACTCCATTCAATCAATCACGGCCAAGCAATAAGTACGGCTTGATACTTTAACTAACTAGGGTTATCACAGGCCTAATTACTAGCAAGATACAAAGAGACCCGCCTGCTGCTACCTGAGTGACCCCAACAAAAGAAAAACAAGTATAGCAGATACACTGCAGTGAGATACATGTGTCCTAAAGAGGTGCCCCACTCGACGGCGGGCTGGAAATGTGCTCATCATGATAGATAGCTCCAAGTCCCATGTACATATATTATATAAGGCCGGGGTCAAAGGGGCAACAGGTAACTGGAAAAGGCTCTTCATGAACTACTTGATCATTCTAGTCATTAATCCTAGCCATATTCAGTATGAATCTTTGACCGTAGGAAACCTGGAATTCATGTCCTAGACATGATGCAATACAATATTGGTTCACTTGTACAAACACAATCACCCATGGTGTCCAGACCATTTATTCTTGTCAAGTTATGTTAGCCGTCGCAACAGCATTTCAAGGAATATCATATCAGATTTTTTTGTCAAGAGTGCGCCACGGCGGGCCACTACCATGTCAGGTTTATCATGTCAAGTTATCATGTCAAGTTTACTTGTCAGGAGTGCGCCACAACGGGCCACTATCACGTCATTTGTCAAAAGTGTACCACAACGGGTCACCATCGTGTCAGGAAATACACTTAAATTAATGTGGTACAAGTATACACGTGGTAATTAAATATTAGCAGGGGCAAGGACGTAGACTCATGCGGCTCAGAAAAAATTATTACATGCGGCCAGCAAGTCACTTGGCCATATGCGGCTCAAGTTGCATGCAAGCAGCTAAATTGAAGGGGGCCATGTGGCCAGCAACTAAATAGTGGCCCTGCGGTCAGCATGGTATTGGCCATGCGGCCAGGCAAATATTTTAATGGCCAAAGCAACTTGGTCATGCACAAATGCATATGCGGCCATAAATGGCCCATGGCCATATGCTGCTCAAAAGTGGTTGCCTGTAAATGCATACAATTATTTATACAATTGCCTAAGGCCATGCGGCCAGCAAATAATATATTTCCATGTGGCCAATATATATATATATATATATATATATATATATATATATATATATATCTATGCGGCCAGCCAATATACTCGGCCATGCAGCCAAGAATATTAGCAAGCAACCATGCATATTAGCAAGTAACAACATGCATGTAACAGCATGCAAGAGCATGCGACCATTCATACAAAAGCATGCAAGCTATAGGCCATGCAAAATATATTAAATAAGGCCATAATATATATATATATATATATATATATATATATATAATAAGGCCATAAATCTTGTTCCCATGCGGCCAATGCATGGAAATATGCAAAAATGTATGCAGTTAATGCCCATACGGCCTGCTAATAAAACCCATGCGGCCAACAAATGCTCCATGCGGCCAAGCATTACAAATGGCCATGCGGCCATGATATTACAAAGGGCCAGCACACATTTGCTAAAGCTAATGCATGCAAACTAATATATAAGCATGCATTAATACAAGCTAATGCATGCATTTCAATAAAATGCTTGCAACATGCAAGCATTAAATGTTGCAAGGCCATGCCCATGCGACCAACTTTATATACATAAGCATGTAAGCACATGCTGGTGCATGCATTAAGTGCAAATAAATTACTAATGCATGAAAATGCATGCTTTAATGGCTAATGCATGCAAATAAAATACTAATGTATTAGCTAGCTAAAGGATTTCATGCGACTAGTTGTTAGGGCCATGCGGCTGTATGCAATTATTAGGCCATGCGGCCACAATATTAAGCATGCAAGCAGAGGCTTGCAAAGGCCATGCGGCCTGTATTTAATGGAGAGGGAGCATATGCGGCTAGCAAATGGAGTGGCAATTAATTAAATGGCCAAGCAAATATATGCATGCCAGCAGATGTTTGAAAAATGGTCATGCGGCCAAGGCTAATAATTAGTAGCCATGTGGCCAGCCAGTGGCCTATACGGCTCAGGCTAGTTTCATGCAAATGCATGCAAGCTTGCGAGCAACTAAAATAAAAGGGCCATACAATTATTTAATGCTCATGTGGCCAGAAGCTAGAAATGCTCATGCGGCCAGAAGCTAGAAATTATTGGCTCCCATAGAGAACATATCCATGGAAAACATCATGGCCTCCATGCTCCACTAAACAACAATAAGAACCCAAATCCAGACTTCCATAGGTCAAATTTGGACAAAAATGGAATTCTGTACAACATGGAACCATCAACTAGCAAAAATATGCAAGTCTGATAGATCAAAATTTATGAAAATCGAAAATACCACAAGGCTAGATCTACAAGAAATTAACTATGAAATGAACAATGCTAAGTACTAAAGTGGGTTAAAAACACATGAGGAAGACAATGGAACAATAAAAGTGGGGTTCCTCCATGAAGCAAGATGTACTTGCCTAACCTTCCACTCTCTCAGGTTGGTGGAGAAGTAATGGTGGGGAAGAAGAAGAGTTAATGTGGAGAGAGAAATATTTGGTAGGATATTTAATGAAGAGGGTGGTGGTAGGTGGGAGTGGTTTGGTTCACATAAAATCTAGCAAAATCGAACCATGTAAAACCAAGCCGAACCAAGATAAATCCATCAGTGAAATGCCAAAATAAATCAAGCAGGGAGACATGCAATACGGTTCAAAATACGTACACGTATTCCAAATACGTAATACGAGATATGCGCATTACAACTCTACCCACCTTAAAAGAATTCCATCCTCGAAATTTAATCAAGTGGCTAGAGATGCAAGGACAAGTTATACTAAGCAATCAATCAAGCAATCACTTATGCAAGCAAGAAAGTCGAAAGAAGAAGGAAGACATCCTGCTAGGAACCTCTCCGCCGGTTCTGAATCCGAACTGGGGTCAGGACATACTGCTGGGGTCTCTGCTGGAATCCCCTCTGCCTATACTGAACTTGTGCCTGGGCATACTTGTAATGCCCATATCTCGTATTACGTATTTGGAATACGTGTACGTATTTTGACCCGTATTGTATGTCTCCCTGCTTGATTTATTTTGGCATTGATTGGTTTATCTTGGTTCGGTTTGGTTTGTTTGCCTTGGTTCAATTTTGCTTGATTTTATATAAACCAAACCACTCCCACCTACCACCACCTTCATTAAATATTCCACCACACATTTCTCTCTCCATATTAACTCTTCTTCTTCTTCACCATTACTTCTCCACCAACCTGAAAGAGTGAGGTTTAGGCAAGTGCATCTTGCTTCATGGAGAAAGTCTATTTTTATTATTCCATTGTCTTCCTCATGTGTTTCTAACCCCCTTTAGTACTTAGCATTTTTCATTTCTGTGGTTAATTTCTAGTAGATCTAGTTTTGTGGTATTTTCGATTTTCATGAATTTTGATCTATCAAGCTTGCATATTTTTTCCAATTGATGGTTCCATGTTGTAGAGAATTTTGTTCTACCCTATTTTGACCTATGAAAATTTGGATTTGGACTCTGAATGATGGAATTATGGAGCTTGGAAGCATGGTTTCATGGTATTTTTCTTTTCAAAATTGGAGGAGAAGAACAGTACTTGACCGCATGACTATTTCATGCGGCAAGTGTTCTTCCCTGCTGCATGGACCAATCCAGCCGCATGAGCACTAATTTATTGCCTTGGCCACATGGCCATTTTTAACATTTGTTGGCATGCATTAATTGTATGGCTATTTAATTAATTGCCTTGCATTGGCTAGCCACATATGGCCAATGCCATATTATATTAATGCATGCATATACAGTACCTGGCCGCATGGCCCTTATTACTGCGTTAGGAGCATTGAGCCGCATAGGCCAATACCATGTATATTTTAATGCATGACCAAGTATATTTTTATGCTATGTATATTTTAATACATGGCCTTAGCATTCACGTGCATGGCCTTAGCCATTAAATGCTTGCATGCATTTAGATAAATTTTGTATGGCCAACTTTAATTATATTGGCCGCATGGCCTTTTTATCTCCTACATGCAAAAGATATTTAATATAATAATGGCCAACTTGCATGCTTAAATAGTAACTTGGCCGCATGGGAAAAATTCACAGCCGCATAAGCTTGTATATTTAAATGCATACTTTAGCTTGCATGCATTAATTGCGTGCTTTAGCTATTAGTATTTAATAATTGCTTTAGTTGTTAGTATTTAATAATTAAATTAAGCTTGCAGGGAAACATGCATCAGCATTAAGCTTGCATGGAAACCATAGTAGTGAGCCGCATGAAACTCAGTTGGCCGTATGGACTATAGTTGTTGCAAGCATTATTTAATGCATTATATTAATGCATGTATGCTTGGTACAGTAGGTTGGCCGCATGGGAGTACAAAATAATTTTGTACTTAGGCATGTATTATTTAATGCAAGCATGCATGTATATTTTGCTTGCATGATTTGCATAGTAAGTTGGCCGCATATGGCCATGAGCCGCATGTAGACTTGCATGCAAATAATGCATAGCAATTGGTTAATGAGCCGCATGTAGACTTGCATGTAAGTAATGCATGTCCAGTATGCATTAATATTGGCTTAAGCCTTTTGCATGGCTTAATCATTTGCATGTCCAGCATGCATTAAATAATGGCTTAAGCATTTGCATGGCTTAAGCATTTGCATACATTATTAGTTAGTGAGCCGCATATGGCTATTTCATATGCCTGGCCGCATATAGTAAGCTATGCTGGCCGCATGCTTACACTTGCATATGCATGTATTATCAATATTTGCATGGTCAACCTCTCATTGGCCGCATGGAAAATATTAGTATAATGGCCTTTAGCTGCTACTTAGCTTAAAACTTGCATGCTTGTATTTAATTATTAGCTTGGCAGCAACTTTGCATGCAAATCCATTTAATTATTAGCTTTTATGCTGGCCGCATAAGCATGTAATTTGCATGGCCTTGCATGCTGGCCGCATATGCTCCCCCCTCCATTTGATTTATGGCCGCGTGGCTTTTAGCCAATTTGCATGTAATTGCTTGCATAATTATTTTAACTGGCCGCATATGGCAGTTCACTTGCTGGCCACATATGGCCTATTATTTGCTGGCCGCATATGACCCAATTTTTCTGAGCCGCATGAGTCCCCCACGGTCCTTGCTCCTGCAAATATTTAATTACCATATGTATGCTTGTGCTATTAATTTTAAGTGTGTTCCCTGACACGATGGTGACCCGTTGTGGTGCACTTTTTGACATGACATGATAGTGGCCCGACATTGAACTTGACATGATAATTCTCGATAGTGGCCCGCCGTGGCGCACTCCTGACATGATAAACATGACATAATATCTTGATAGGTTTGCGACGGTTAGCTTGACATGACAAGATTTAATGACCTGGACACCGTGGGCGATTGTGCTTGTACAAATGAACCCGTCTTGTCTTGCATCATGTCTAGGACAGGGACACCTGAGTACCACGGTCAGGGGTACCTACTGAATTGACTAAGGCTAATAACTAAAATAATCCAGTAGTCATGAAGAGATTTTCCCAGCTACAGGCAACCCGTTATCTGGGCACCCCACTTGGGATCTGTAGCCTGCCGACGAGTAGGACACATTTCCAGCACACTGTCATGTGTTGTACCCTTATTGTACTAATATTCGACCTGGATAACCTGGATGGTCTGCAGGGCTTGTGGCTGCGGAATAATCTCACTGCATCTTGCTAGTAACTAGGCCTGTGATAACCCTAGTTAGTTAAAGTATCAAGCCCTACTTATTGCTTGGCCGTGATTGTTGGATGAGGTATAATCAGTCTAGTCTTGTCTTGATCCTACAAATTGTTATATGTCCTGATTTCTTATATTATCTTACCGATAAATGGTGGAAGAAGCCAAGTTCTTTTCAGACGAAGGGTTACAACCCCGGTCCTTGTTTGGTTTACGGATTGTAACCCGGTTATCTGAATAGTCCCATGGTTATCTCATCGTATATCACTGTCAAGTTTTTCCTTAATTACTGTCTTTTTATTATGTAATTATATTCTCGTGCTAATTTGCTGGTTTTAGTTCCTAAGTGAAGCCTCCTTTGTGGCACTTGCTCTTTCTGGGATCTGACCCAGCTGGTTTTGTATGGCCAGATACCAGAGCAGCTCCAGAGGATCTACCGACTTTCCAGCCAGATAGTGACCACCAGGCGTAACCCTGACAGCGAGTGGGTTTCTTTTGGCTCTCCCACTCTATTGTAAAATTATTCTTTTGAGGCGTTTAGCCACCGAACAAGTGTTAGCTCGTGTACATTTTACTTACTGTCTGCCTACGGGCTGTAACATGGTTGGCAACCTAGGGTTGATCATGTATGACTAAACTCTTACTAGTCCTCATTTTGTAACGACTAGCTTCATGATCAGCCGAATATAATGTTTGGGACGTCTTACTATTGTATATTTGTTGATCTTACATCTTGTAACTTTACTTGCTTGCTTGTGATTGAGACACTAGGCTTGTTATTGACCATAAGAGACTGTTGGCTTGTAGTTAAACCCTCATATATCTAGACAGTCGTGACCGTATGGTGAAGTAGAATTCATTTCATTATACGTAGCTGGCTATGTCTGCCCCCGCTCTCCAGTATTCTGGTTCTGGGCGTGACAATACTGCTGAGGCCTTTGCTGCCGAAAAGCTTGGGTCTGCGTCGGCAACGGCCTCGTGGATGGAAACTGCTGCTGGACTGGTAATGTGGCTGGTCCCCTAACAGATGAACTGGTCATGGCTGGTGATGAGTCAGTCCTGAATGGACAGGACCCTACCTTGTGGTCCGGCTCCACATAGCAAACACAATCCTCGAGCCTTACGACATTCTGAAACAACATGTCCAGGCTTCCTACAATAAGAACAGCCCATGGGGGAAGACTGCTTCTGCTTCTGTTGCTGAGGGAACTGTAACGCCCCAGTCCCAAAGTACGTAGGACTAGGAACGTAGACATACCAGCTGTATTCATACGAAGTACACTCCAATATATGGAACCCTCGTATGAATACATAGACTGTAAAATGCAGTAAAACCATAACTAATCTCATCCACACAAAATAAAAGAATAGAAGATCTCATATAATCAACTATGAAATTTCCATTTGGTACATGTAGTTGGGCGAAGACAAATCCACTACCAACTATAAAAAGAAATACATAACAAGAAAGATTTTGGCGAGCGAAGCGAAGACGATCCAAATGCAATCATCCTCGAAGAAATAACGATGATCACGGCTAGAGCTAAAGCACCTGCGAAAGACAAGAGCACACACCTGGAGAGATAACCAGGTCCTTAGAGGGACGTAACAAGACACATAATATCATGCCATATAAACTGAATAAATATCGCTCAAATAAATAAGTCAACTGAATTATAACATGGTCCAATACGCACCTATTGAACGAGCGTACCATCCCCCCAACCAAACAAGGACAGAGATGGTAAACTAATTCACGGTGACGTATCTTTCCATGGTATGAATCCAATATGGTATCCAGACCCCAACAAGGTTCAATAGCTTCTCATCGGAGTAGTAAGCCACACCTACAACCAAACAAGGACAAGATGTGACGAACTAATCTGTGACAAGTTATTGTTCCAAGCCACGGTCAGATACAAGTACCCAAACCAAAGGTACTCAAACCTAACGGATAAGGGTAGCCTAACCGTTCTAAGTGAATGCAATTTTAAGAACAGTTCATGGTCGCATGACTACCCAGTCAAGTCGAGAAAATACCAATGCAGTACCTCAGTAGCGAGTCACAACACCATATACTATTCCTCAGTATCGAGCGATCTATAGCATACAGTCTACCTATCGTTCCTCAGTAGCGAGCGAGTCTACGATAGATAGGGTGGTAGTCAACTTCCAATCATGTTCTTTCCGCCCAATGCTAACTCATAACTGCTAAGGCTTCTAGCATGCAATTCTATTAGCAGTTATTTCCTAACACACGGCTTATGCGTACTGGTGGCCAGCCAATCACGCATGTCCGAGTCCTATATATGACTCACAACAACGTGATATAAATGTGTCAAGGCCTATGTATGCAACACACAAGGTAGTCCCTTAAATCTAGGTTTAATGTATAAGAAAAATAACATAGCAGGAAATATAAATGAACAGTTAAGTTCTAACAGGTTATGCCATGTATCACAGTTTATTTTGCATAAAGAAAATAATGATATGAAATATGAGCTAAAATAATTAAACAGCAATTGGCAAGGTGTCTTGCCTGGTAGTACGCCTGGGGTGCTGTAATGATCACTGTAGCATGAGCTGTGACTTTGGTGTAACAACTATACAAGGGGACCTCTGTTGATGGCACGACAGTTCCATTGGGTTCAGAAGGGTCAAATTAGTTAGGGTGGACATAAGGTAGTCTCGAAATGGGCGAAGGAATGGGAACAATAGGACTTGGATACGGACATGAGAAAAGTCAAAGAATATGGATAAACAAAAATAGGAAATATTTTATAATACATGTAAAATATATGCTAGTGGTTAAAATATTTTTAGATAGATACTTTTGAAACCTTGAAAATGATAAGAAAATAAAATATAAAATAATATATTAGTATCTTCATGGTTTCGAAATCCCTACATGTAGGGCCAAGCCGTAGTATCTATAATCTCAAAAGTACAGGAAAACTACGTAATCAATAAAATTTATCAAGCCCAAAATATTTCAAAAACAATTGATCACTTTTTTTGGCTCAAAGTAGCAATAAATTTCAAATAATAATTAGTAATTAACAAAAATAATATCAAAATTTCTAATAATCATTAAATACTAAATCATGGTATATGTACTTATTGGTACATACACCCATATACATGCTTAGAGAATAAAAATAACGAATTAGAAATATATAAAATATTTTACTGTAACAAATAATAAGAATGTACTATAAACATCTTTTTTTTACAAAAATATAATAATATATTAATAATAATAAAAATACAACATAGATCCGTGCTGTTGCCTGCCCTTTCCTTCACGTGAGGAGCCAAGGAACAAAAGCAAACCAATCAATCACAACAAACAAACAAAAGAATAACAAATATAATAACACATAAATGTGTGATGTTGTCTTTGCTTCCCTCTATTCGAGAGAATAACAACTCGAAAATCGCACAGAAGCAAGGGGAAAGTTTTGAGTTGAGCGAGAGGGAGAGGAGAGAGGGTGAGGCAAGAGAACGAGAAAGAAGACGGAGGCTAGAGATCGAGCTCCGGTCGGAGCTACACCGGAGGCGGCCGACTGGGAGGGTGTGGCTCGGCGGTGTGAGGGTTTCGGGGAAGGCTGCAGGAAAAAAGTCGATAGAGAGAGAAGTTCGGGCGGTGCTCGACGGAGAGGGTTGTGCGCGCGTCGCTCGCGGAGGAGCGGAGAGGGGTTCGTGCGGCGGCGCAGCTGGAAGAAGGCGGCGAGGGTTCACATGCTCGTGCCGCACGCATAGGTGGTTCGACGAGCGGCGCTCGACAAGGCGGCGTGGGGCGGAGTGCGGCGGAGAGGCCGGCGAAGAGGAGGCGGAGACGATCTGGTGAGTGGTGGAGGTGGTGGTCCGGCGGGGAGCAAAAGTCGTACGGCAAGAAAAGGGCGGCGGAGCGGCGACGGGTAGTCGGGTGCTCTCGGCGACACTGCCGGGGTTTCGGCGAGGGCTGAGGAAGAAGGTGAGGGGCGGCGGAGCTGGTCAGAGCGGCGGAAGCCCACGGCGGCGCTCGGATGTGGCCGGTCGGCCATATGAGGCGAGGAAGAGAGGAGTCAGAGATTTATCCGGCGGCTGGAGGCGTTGCGAAAGCGGCGGAGGCGGATGCGCTGCCCGCCACAGTGACACGCGGTGACGCAGCGAGGTATTCTCCGACGGACATGGTGAGGTAAGGGTGTTCCCTAATTTTAGGCTTTTGTTTATTTGTGGTGGTGTTGGTGATGGGTTTCCCGATGGTGGCCACCGACCTGGCTTGGTCGAGACGGAGAGGTGGAGGTTGGATGGTAGTCCGGTAGAGAGGGGGTGATGGCGGTGACGACTTGGTGAGTTGTCGTAGTATGGCGGCGGGGGTGTGTTTGGCCGGGTTTCTATCGAGGCTGGTCGGGCGTGTGATGGGGTTTGTGGTGGAACTGATGACAATGGCGGCGGTGGCCGGTTTCGGTGGTGGTTCTGTTGTGGCATAGATAATGGTGGAACGGATGACGACGACGTGGTTGTTGGTGGTGGCTGGGAGTTGTCCAGGGCGTGGTGGTGATGGCAGCGGGTTGCCGAGGTGGAAGGTGATTAGTCAGCGACAGGGTCGGGGCTAAGAGTAGTTAGGAATTTGATATATTTGTCAGGTTGTCGATACAGAAAAATAAATATATGTATAAAAAATGGAATAAGAAGGTCACCGGGGTCGGACCCGAGGCCGTCACGGCCGACACGAAAAGATGTTGGACATGGACACGAGGCACGCACATTTTTGTGGAAATTTTGTGGAGAAAAATAATGGAGGAGTACCTGCCTATTTATAGGATGTGGAAATTCCCATTAAGATAAGGATTAGGATATTTAAACCCAATTTGATTTAAATCAATAATCAAATCCAAATTCAAATACAAATCCAATTTAAATATAATTAAATTTAGTTTAAAATCGCATGGGATAAATCAAATTTCAAATATTTAACTATTTAAATAAATCCATAAATTCAATTTAAGATTTAAAATGGTTACCATAATTTCCAAATATATTTTCCAAAAATACCAATAATAATAATTTCAAAAATAATAAATCTTTTTGAATAATAAAAATTAATATTAGTAAATTTTGAAATTTACATTTTTATAAAAAATAAACTAATATAATATGAAATATATATGTAAGCACCAATAATGTATACATCATTATGCCTTTCCTAGTATACAATAAAATATTATTTATGATTAATAACTGCTAAAAAAAAAGGCTTTTTATAGTAAGAATAATAATTTGAAAGTCTCTAATAAATAGAAAAAATGTTTTTCTAAATATATGTACGCTCGCACATATTCGCACTCGTCGAGCAATTTCGAATAAAATTTTGTGCGCGACGTACAATACAAAAATTTTAAATCAGTACCAAATTTAATAAAAAATAATAGTAGAAATTTTAGGGGTTTTACATCCTACCCAACTTAAAAGAATTTCGTCCTCGAAATTAATAATTTGTAGGGGGGAGAAGACACAAGGGGTATCGATGGGGAACAATCAATAACAAAATCATGCCGTAAGAAATCGCGATCTAGATCATAGAAAATAATACGGTATGGTCGTAATCGATAGGAAGGCTAGAGGAAGTTCAGTATAATGCCTTCGTCCTTCTAAAATAGGTGAAGGCGAAAGCAATAAGGAGTTTCAAAAGACGATATTATCGAGTACGAATACGTGGTTCAAGGACGACCAAAAAATTTCCAAGGAGTTGCCAAGGCAGTTACGGATGGGACTCTAGAGGGTAAGTTTAATTATGTTCCATCCACGTAGAATAATAACAAAGGTGAACCAAAGTGCACTCGGTTGATCAGACCATTATGCACCGATTCTGATTAGATAATATGTTAGTGAGCACGCTCAATAGCATAAGTCATGAACAAACTCGATAAATGGATGAGTTTGCAAAACTAGATTATAGTAACAACATTAGTCAAGGTGGTAAAAACATAGGCACGGGAGACTGAGATCGGAAGAAAGTAGAAATTGGTTCGAATTTCTAAAGGATATAAGTCATGTCATATGATGGTCTTCATACAGTCATCCTATAGTCTTCTCGTCCAAGTCCTTGGTTGACTAGACGGGTTAGGTCCTCTAGATTCTAGGATTTAAATAAACTTGCTAATATAGGTCACTAGATCAAAAGGGGTTGCTAGTTCATAAGATATTCTACCCAACTTAAAGAATTAAACTAATGGTGTTTTGGGACAACTAACTAGTAGGGTCAATTTCTAGCAAGCACGAAGGGAAGATAAGAATAGGGATGGAAAAAGCAAGCAAGACAATTGATGAGTCAAACGGTAGATAAAATCAAGGAAAGAGGTCAAGTATGTGGATGAGATCCTAGACTTCTAATCCTATACGCAGGCTTGCTTGGTACGGTAAAGTAACCAAACAATTTATCTCGACCTGCATGGGCCACCACAAAAACATGTAACGCCCCATCCCAAAATACGTAGGACTAGGAACGTAGACATGCCAGCTGTATTCATACGAAGTACACTCCAATATGGAACCCTCGTATGAATACATAAGCTGTAAAATGCAATAGAACCATAACTAATCTCATCCACACAAAATAAAGAATAGAAGATCTCATATAATCAACTATGAAATTGCTATTTGGTACATGTAGTTGGGCGGAGACAAATCTACTACCAACTATGAAAAGAAATACATAACAAAAAAAAGATTTTGGCGAGCGAAGCGAAGACGATCCAAATGCAATCATCCTCGAAGAAATAACGATGATCATGGCTAGAGCTAAAGCACCTGCGAAAGACAAGAGCACACACCTGTAGAGATAACCAGGTCCTTAGAGGGACGTAACAAGACACATAATCATGCCATATAAACTGAATAAATATCGCTCAAATAAATAAGTCAACTGAATTATAACATGGTCCAATACGCACCTATTGAACGAGCGTACCATCCCCCCAACCAAACAAGGACAGGAGATGGTAAACTAATTCACGGTAACGTATCTTTCCATGGTATGAATCCAATTGGTATTCGGACCCCAACAAGGTTCAATAGCTTCTCATCGGAGTAGTAAGCCATACCTACAACCAAACAAGGACAAGATGTGACGAACTAATCTGCGACAAGTTATTATTCCAAGCCACGGTCAGATACAAGTACCCAAACCAAAGGTACTCATACCTAACGGATAAGGGTAGCCTAACCGTTCTAAGTGAATGCAGTTTTAAGAATAGTTCATGGTCGCATGACTACCCAGTCAAGTCGAGAAAATACCAATGCAGTACCTCAGTAGCGAGTC
This sequence comes from Iris pallida, assembly GCA_029216955.1. NCBI lineage: Eukaryota > Viridiplantae > Streptophyta > Magnoliopsida > Asparagales > Iridaceae > Iris > Iris pallida. Next base: position 44,555 of record JANAVB010004710.1, read on the forward strand.
ACAACACCATATACTATTCCTCATCGAGCGAGTCTATAGCATACAGTCTACCTATCGTTCCTCAGTAGCGAGCGAGTCTACGATAGATAGGGTGGTAGTCAACTTCCAATCATGTTCTTCCCGCCCAATGCTAACTCATAACTGCTAAGGCTTCTAGTATGCAATTATATTAGCAGTTATTTCCTAACGCACGGCTTATGCGTACTGGTGGCCAGCCAATCACGCATGTTCGAGTCCTATATGTGACTCACAACAACGTAATATAAATTTGTCAAGGCCTATATATGCAACACACAAGGTAGTCCCTTAAATCTAGATTCAATGTATAAGAAAAATAATATATAGCTGGAAATATAAATGAACAGTTAAGTTCTAACAGGTTATGCCATGTATCACAGTTTATTTTACATAAAGAAAATAGATAATGCATGAAATATGAGCTAAAATAATTAAACAGCAATTGGCAAGGTGTCTTGCCTGGTAGTACGCCTGGGGGTGCTGCAATAAATACTGTGGAATGAGCCACGACTTTGGTGTAACAACTATACAAGGGGACCTCTGTTCATGGCACGGACAGTTCCATTGGGTTCAGAAGGGTCAATTAGTTAGGGTGGACATAAGGTAGTCTCGAAATGGGCGAAAAATGGGAACAATAGGACTTGGATACGGACAGGAGAAAAGTTAAAGGATATATGGATAAACAAAAATAGGAAATATTTTATAATACATGTAAAATATATGCTAGTGGTTAAAATTTTTAGATGGATACTTTTGAAACCTAGAAATATGATAAGAAAATAATAAAATATAAAATAATATATTAGTATCTTCAAGGTTTCGAAATCCCTACCGGCAATAAGGGTAATCGTCGTCCAGAACCGTAGTTCAGACCTAGCGTGGTTTCCAGATCATATCCCTATTTTTGCATGAGATACTTGGATTAGGGACTATACAAGTAAAGGGGCAGTCTTCCGGTGTTGGGCTCGAGGTCATCCTCTTCTGTGCTGACGGGTGGTGGCTGATTCCTCTGGCCACAAATGATTGGGTGATCGTCTCCTTCGACTATGAAGCATGCGTCTTCCATCGGAGTGAGTTGATTTACATTATAGACATTCGTTACTTGTGTGTGTAGGTGAGTGCCTATACCGTGTTCTTTAGCATACAAGGTACAAAGCTTATTAAGCTCAAGGTAGTTCAAAGCTATCCCTTTATTGATAAAATAGGGTATCTTCTCCGGAGGAATTACATCATCTGCGGATGGGATATCAGCATAAGCAGTCACATACTTGGCTAACTCGGGTTCTTCTTCCGCCACCCCCAGTATAAATGAAGACTGGGACGACGACCTGGGCAGCTTAACATCAGGGCTCCACCGATGAAACTGATCGCGGGGTCGTAGGTGCACTTGCTACCCCTGACTGAATGCTTGGTGTGAGACGGGGAGTTATCGGAGCACTTGCTACCCTCGGCTGAGTACTCGATTGTCGATTTGCCTTAGGGAGACGAATTGTCATTGGCTTATCAGAGGGATGGAGCACATCTGCTTGTCGATGGCTGGCTCTTGGCAGCCTGATTGTCAGTTGCTCTGTTGTGGGTCTTAGCGCTTGGCTAGACCTTGGCAGCCGGATTATCATCTGCCCCTCTTACGTAGAAAGGCTGATTGTATCCTTACGCAGAGTGGCTGTAAGTGGTGCAGTTTTGCTAGGTTTTCGAGCTTGGAGGTGGATCGTCAGAGGTTCTTCTGATCCCGTTGTCGCCTCAGTTGGAGCCTGAATATCTTCTTCGACAAGGTGCCTTTTGACTTCTCGTATAAGCATGAGTCGGAGTAGTAAGATTCGACTCCTTTAAAGGGATCGATGTCACCAAACTCTGTTTTCACAAAGCCGTGCTTATCGACGTACTTGAAATACTGGTGCAGTATAGAAGGCACTATCATGTAATCGTGTATCCAATGATGCCCCAGGAATGTTGTAGGATGTCCGCATCTATGACGTAGCAAGTCACCTCTGACTTGAGATCGTCTCTCTCGTATTTCAAATGAATCTTCTCGATAGGGTAGCTCCTGCCCGAATTGAAGCCGCTGATAGCCGTGCTAGTCGGTGTCAGACGATGCATTGGGATGCGTAGATGGTGTAGCAAGCTTCTCGGAATGATGCTTATGGAGGAACCGGGATCAATATGCATCCGGTCTACCTTGATATCGCCAATATACCCAGTATAATACAGAGGGCGATCATGTTGTCACCCCCATTTCCTGTATTTCGTATTTATGCTCGTATTTGATTTTGGCACGTGATTTAATTTTCTCGACTTGCGGATTTTCGTTTCTCGTAAATGGATTTTGGACCATGGCTTGGTTTTATTTTGTGAAAGTTGGTTTAGTTTGGTTCAACATGCATGGAACACCATAAGCCTACACTCCACCTCCATTCTACCACAACACCCTCATTATAACCCACCTACTTCTCTCTCCTCCACAATTTTATTCATTAATTTCTTCTTCTTCTTCCTCCACCCACACCTATAGGCAAGTGCATCTTGCCATTAAATAAGCACCACATTTTATTTGTTCATTAGCTAGATTAGGACATTGAGAACAACATTAGAACTTGGAATTTTGTGATTTGGAGACTCCATTGTTCTAGATCTAAGTTTTAGTTATTTTCGGAATTCCTTGGTTTTGATCTATTAAACTTTGATTTTAGCTTGTTTTGATGCTTCCATGTGGAAGAGAATTCAATTTTACTCAAGTTAGAACTTTAAAAATCTAAATTTGGTTTTAATTTGGCTAAGTTGTGAAGATTTGAACTTGGTGTTCTTGGTTCTTGAGAGTTCAGCCATGGTGGAGCTCTCGGCCAATGCTTTTTAGCACCTGGCCGATTGTGCACTATTCCCTGGCCTGCGCTCTTTAGTGCAAGGCCATTTGTGCACCCTGACCTGTGCTCTTTAGCGCATGGCCAATTGCGCAAGATCCTTGGCCAGTGCTTTGCGCTGCGCTGGATTGCGCTGGCGCAAGCTAGCCATGCGCAAGCCAACCATGCGCAAAGTAACCCCTGCACAATCGACCATTGCGCAATCCATCACTGCGCAACCAGCTCCTGCGCAGTTCACTCCTGCGCAGTCTACCTTCTGCGCAATCCATCTGTGCGCCATCTGCCCCTGCGCACTTGGCACCCTACGCAGTTGGTACCCTGCGCAGCTCACCCTGCGCACTTGGCACCCTGCGCAGTGCATACCCTGCGCAACCTACTTGTCTATGATGAATTTGTTATTTCTTGATCTTGGCTCTTCTATTGTCCTATTTATTTAGTATTTTATTAGGTATTTTACGCCTATTTTATATCCTTACGCCTTTTATCATGAACTTAATTTTACTCATATATTTGGAATGACTATTGTACTTGGCTTGGTATGACAAGGAACTAGCATAACATGACAGTGACCCGTAGTGGTGCACTCCTGACATGACCAACCTGACATGATAGTGGCCCGTCGTGGCGCACTCCTAACAAGTACCCTGACATGATTTATCTTGATAACTCGATAGTGGCCCGTGGCGGTGCACTCCTGACTTGACTTGACTTGATAACTTGACTTGACTTGTCTTGACACCGTGGGTGTTCCTGCTTGCTTGTTTGCACAATCCACTTGTCTTGTCTTGCATCATGTCTAGGACGTGACTTCCTGGGTACCACGGCCAGAGACTCGCGCTAAATTGGATTAGGCTAATTATTAGATCAAACTAGAACATGAAGAATTCCCAGTCACAGGCAATCTCGTTATCTGGGCGCTTTAATGGACTTGTAGCTTGCCGACGAGTAGAGCACATTTCCAGCACACTGTCATGTGTTGCACTCTCTAAGTCACCTAAGGGTATATCGTTTCCTGGACGATGTACCCAACCATACTCTCAACCCCGGAAGGATAACTGGATGGTCTGCAGGGCTTGGGACTGGGAGTTTCTCACTTGCATCTTGTTAGTAATTAGGCTTGTGATAACCCTAGTTAGTTAAAGTAGTAAGCCGTAGTACTTGCCTGGCCGATTGTGAATGAATGGTGTCCAGCTCTGTCTAAGTCTTGTCTAGCCCCTGTACCTGGAACTCTTGATCATGATTGTTTTACTTATCTCTAACGATAAATGGGTAGAGACAGTGAGCTATTCAGGCGAAGGGATACAATCCCGGTCCTTGTTTGGTTTAAGGATTGTAACCTGGCTCCCGGAATGGTTCCACGTCCCTAGTCGTTTATCGCCCTGTGTACTTTACTACTTGTACTTTTATTCTTTATGTTCTAATATGCTGGCTTTTATTCTTATTTGTGGCCTCCTTTGTGGCACTTGCTCTTTCTGGGGTTTGACCCAGCTGGTTTTGTGTGGCCAGATTTCGGAGCAGCTCCCGAGGATCTACCAAGCTTCCAGCCCAATGGTGACAACTAGACGGAACCCGGGCCAAGAGTGGGTTTTCCTTTTTGTTTCACCCACTTATATGTAAAATTATTCTTTTGAGGCGTTTAGCCGACGAGCACCTGTTAGCTCGATGCACATTTACTTACTGTCTGCCTACGGGCTGTAAACATGATTAACAAATCCTAGGGTTGATCATGTATGACTGAACTCTTGCTAGTCCTATCATTTTGTACGACTAGCTTCATGATCATCCAATATGTAATATTTGGGACGCCTTATATATATATTTGATGCTCTGACATCTTGTAACTCTGTTAATTGCTTGAGATTGAGACAATAGGCTTGACCTTAATAGACAGCTGGCTTGTAGTAAACCCTCATATCTAGACAGCCGTGACCGTATAGTTGAGATGTATTCTATTTCAATATACGTAGCTGGCTGTGTCTGCCCCCGCTCTCCAGTATTCTGGTTCTGGGGCGTGACACGGTTTAAGTGGTGGCCCATGCAGGTCTTGTCAATCAAGAAATGTGAGGGTTTACCAAATAGATGTCTCAATCAATATTCGCCCTTGATCTCTGCTCGTATCTTCAAATCTCTGAGATTCTTGACCTGATCACATGCTTGTATCATTGATCTGTCCTGGTCCTTTCCTTATTGTTCCCTATGTCGTCTTCTTCAGCGGCACTACTCCCGGACCTGCCAACCAGCCAGAGGAAGCGGCGCACGCCAGCCCAGCAGGAAGATCAAGCTCACTCGCACTCCGAGTAGCCTCCCGAGTTATGCTTCCCGGAGGCTCGGAACCTCCAGTTCAGGCAGTTCCGCCCGTTCAACCAGCTAGACAGGATGAGGGCCCTTTGGTAGGGCTTATCAGAGAACTGCTCGCATCCCAAGATCGTCGAGGCGACGCCTTGCACCAGGAAGTTCATGATGCACTAAACCGAGGAGGTCCCCAAGGAAATCAGGCGGCCAACAGTTTCAAGCGCTTGAACCCTCCCTTCTTTGACGGCAGTGAAGATGCGATTGCCGCGGATGCTTGGCTTCAGGATACCGAGGTGGTTCTAGAAGCAGCTAGGACACCTGAGAATGAGAAGGTGGCGGTGGTACGCCTACAGTTGTTAGACTTGGCTCGCGATTGGTGGGCAGCTCAGGCCATGGGATTAGCAGCACCAGTCACTTGGGCGACGTTCAGAGAGAGGTTCCAGACGAAGTACTTCGATGCGGTGGCACGGTACGACATGCAGACCAGATTCACCAACTTGAAGCAAGAAGGCAGGACGGTCGATGGCTATGCGACCGAGTTTTCCAGGCTGAGTAGGTTCGCCCCCACTTTGGTGGCGACCGAGTTCGATAGGGCTCAGCGGTTCCAGCAGGGACTGCATTTAGAGATATTATTGGCTGTGGAGCAGTTCGAGCACCAGACGTTCGATGCAGTGTTGAAGGCAGCAAGGAGGCATGAGTATACCTCCCGGAGAATTGTGGACAGGACCGGAGGCAGGAAGCGTCCCACAACCAGATGCACCAATCTTCAGCTCCAGCCCCGGCAGCTAGGGATTGACCATTGGAACTCCGAGGCAGGCGGCCTCAGTAACGTCGGTTCAGCATTCAACCCCGACGTACCCGCAATAGCAGAAGCAGAAGCAGTCTTCCGCGGTGGGATGTTCTCATTGCGGGAAGCCGGGCCATGTAGTGGCAGAGTGTCGCAGGGCACAGGGATTGTGCCTGGCTTGTGGAGGAGCAGACCACCAGATAGGGACCTGCCCGAATAGGGAGGTCCATCATCCCAACCTTTCTAGTTCTTCGGTGAGAGGACCAGCCCCAGCTCCAGTTCAGCAGCAGCAGCAGTACCCAAGGCCATTGGCGCCCAGGCCCAGGCCTTTCATCAGCAGAACCAGCAGCAGTTCACCCAGGCTCCAGCACAGAACCGACAGAGGGTTTCCAGCAGAGGGGACCCGCAGCTAGAGGTCAGGCTATGATGATGACCATGGAAGAAGAAGTTGCACCAGGTGAGGTAGTGGCAGGTACTATTCTCGTCAACACTTTTCCAGCATCTGTATTATTTGATTCCGGTGCATCGCATTCATTCATGTCTGCACGATTTGCGACACGAATAGGATTGGAGCCCGAGTCATTATCAGTGAGGCTCAATATACTTACTGGTAATGGTCTTATGGGAGTAGATCGAGTGTTTTCCTCGTGTCGGATCGTAGTTAGCGGTAGAGAGTTCCCCGCTAGATTCATAGAATTCCCTATGGCAGACTATGATGTAGTCCTAGGCATGGATTGGTTGAGGAACCATTATGCTAGGATAGACTGCCATGTTGGCAGAGTTGTTTTTAGTATTCCCGGAGAGCCAGAGTTTTCATTTTCCAGAGGCACAGTAGAGCAATCTCCTCCAGTATTGCGGATGGCAGTAGCAGCAGTGCAGTTGCCCCGGATAGTTGAAGAATTTCCAGACGTCTTCCCAGAGGAACTTCCAGGGATGCCGCCAGAGCGGGAGATCGAGTTCACCATCGACTTGATTCCCGGGACAGCACCAGTATCAGAGCGAGTCTACAGAATAGCGCCTTCAGAGTTGGAGATTTTGTACAAGATGATTGAAGAACTCAGAACCAAGGGATTCATTCGTGCTAGTGGATCGCCTTAGGGAGCCCCGATGCTTCTGTGAAAAAGAAGGATGGTACGTCCAGGCTATGTGTTGATTATCGTACCTTGAACTCAGTGACAATCAAGAACATACCCTCTCCCGAGGATAGATGACTTGTTTGATCAACTCAAGGGGGCTTCAGTTTTCTCGAAGATAGACTTGCGGTCAGGATACCACCAGATCAGAGTCAGAGAGCAAGACATCCCGAAGACGGCGTTCAGATCTAGGTACGGACATTGGGAGTTTCTAGTTATGCTCTTTGGAGCGACCAATGCGCCGGCAGTGTTCATGGACCTCATGAACCGTA
>JANAVB010004711.1:0-54056 GCA_029216955.1 Iris pallida
GGCTTGGTCTCCCACGACCAAGCCAGCACCCCTATTCTTTTCCCCATTCTCCTCTCCTCCACAACTCTCCAACCCTTCCTTAATTCCCTCACTCACGAACACACCTCACAGCAACACTTCTCCCACGTTCCCATTTTAAACCACCTCCACCACCCCAACCATTCACTCCCAAAACCTCCCCTTCACTCTCATTTCTTCACCAAAACCTCTCCCTCTCACTCTCACTCACTCTCACTCTCACTCCCCCTCCAGAACATCCCCAACGCCGCCCCCGCCGGCCAGATCCGTCTGCGGCTCGTCACCAGCGCCTCCCGGCCGACTCCCATCCGCGCCTCCACCCAGCGCTCCGGTGCGCGCCTCGCGCCGAGCCCCGTGCCCGGCCAGCGCCTTTCGGCCGTGCCCTAGTCCCGGTGCCGACGATTTTGCTCCGGCGATTTCGGCCAGACCCCGCCCTGGTCTCCGCGCGCCTCCCGCGTGCGCCCCGCTGCTCCAACAGCGCTGTCCAGCGCTGTTTCGGTGGTTTCCCGCTGCTGTCCGCGAGTTGGGACCTTCCCGAGTCCGCGGGGATATTTTTTTTCCTAATATCATCTGAGAGCTCTAGCCGAGCACCCGAGGTATATTTCTGTATTTCCCCGTGTCCCTTCTCAGTGTGTCGATGATGATTTTGGTCCCCGATCCCGTTATGGGATTCAATTTAGACGATTTCGATTTCGGAAATTTTCGAAGTTCGTTTCGGTAGTAATTTTGTGCTGTGATTGGTTTTGGTTTAAAGCTTTGTGACTTCTCGAAAATTCCGAGTTAGTTCGGCAATGCTCTGTGACTTTCGGATTTAGTTCTGTGGTTTGGAGACCTTCTGTTAGTTTCGGAATTTCCGAACTATTATGTGGGTTCTGTGACATTTTCGGATTTTCCGAATTTCTTTTGGAAATGTTCTGTGTTTGGTTTCTATATATTATTTTGTGGTGGAAATGAATTCATGGGTTATTTCCCTGGGGTATATATGTATATATAGGGTTTATAGGGGGGGTCAAATGGGGGCTATGGGGGGTTGCTACTGCTGCCTTAACTGCTGTTGCTGCTGTTTTTACTGCTACTGCTGCTGCTATTCCTGCAGCTGCTGCTGCTGTTCAGTGGGGGGGGGGGGGGGCAGCAGCCCACCCCCCCCCCCCCCCGGCTTGCTGCTGAGATTGCGCTTCTCTCGGCCCTCGCGAACGCCCGCGCGGCGCACGGGCGAATCGCGGAAAGCGCGCGAGCGGCCTCGAGGCGGCCGCGCGAAAGCGGCGGCGCGAACGCGCGCGAGAGAGAGAAAAACACGCACTAATTCAATCACCCTCATTCATTTCCCCTCTTCTATATATATAAAACACACACTAATATATATATAGAGACACACACACACATAGATATAAACACACACATATATATATATGAACACACACACACACATATATATATATAGAGATATATAGATATAGATATATATATATGAACACACACACACACAATATATATAGACACACACTCATATATATATATATATTTTATAGATATATATATATATATATATGTGTGTGTACACACACACACATATATATAGACACACACTCATATATATATAATATATTTTATATATATATATATGTTGTGTACACACACACAATATATATAGACACACACTCATATATATATATATTTTTTTATATATATAGACACACACTCATAGATATATATATATATATATATATATATATATATATATATATATATAGACACACACACACATATATAAATAATACTCCACATAACACTAGTACAAATATGAAGTTTAAAGTGTCTAAACCACTTAGAGGCAAAACTAATATTCTTGAGGTGTCCAAATTGGGAAAAACCACTAGGACACAACCACAAATCAAAACTCTCCTAGGACACATCAAATGGACTCAAACTTGACACAAATAGGGACACAACCATGAAAATTAATCCTACTTGGTCAAAACTAAATTATATGATAAAGAAATGGAAATAGAGGATAGTTTGTACCTATTGGGAGATGGATCCAATACAAAATCTTCCGACACGACTCCGACACAAAATGAATTGTTTAGGACACACCCCTTCTCCCCTTGCTCCAAAAGCTTGTAGAAGCACCACTTGGGGTAGAGGGAGAGATTGATGGAAGAAAATTGGGAAGGAAAGCTTTATTTGGAGATGATTCCTAGGGATTTCTATTCTCTCTAGAAAGAACACTTGGAGAAGAAGGAGATGGAAGAAATTGAAGTGTGAAAGGAAGAAGAAAAGAGGGAGGGGGTGGCCGGCCATTGAAGGGGGGGTTTTTGCCCTAGGGAAATTACAAGTTTGCCCCTCCTCCTATTCTATATGAAGGTTTAAATTCCTATTAGGGTTTGGGGGTTAGAGAAGACCAAATAAAAATCATAATTAGGCCTAATCACTCATATGGGATTAGGCCAAACTCCTAGACCTAAATGATGAGTTTGGTGGGCCATGGCTAATTAATGTGTTAAGCACAACTTAAGTCGAAATTCCTCGGAGTCCCGAAATAAGTCGGAATGAGATGAAATTCGAACCCGACTCCTATAATCATTAAATATCAACATTCATGAAATAAAAATCCCAAAATATAAAAATGAAAAATTACCATTTTACCCCTATCTTGGAAAAGTGAGGGTGACAAACTCTGTCTTTACGAATCCGTGCATGTCGACATATTTGAAGCACTGGTGCAATGTGGATGATACGATCATATAGTCGTGTATCCACGGACGCCCAGGAGGATGTTGTAGGACGTATCTGCATCTATGACATAGCAAGTCACTTCCGACTGCAGGTCGCCAATTTGGCATTTCAGGCGAATCTTCCCAATAGGATAGCTTCTCCCGGAATTGAAACCGCTGATGGCGGTTGCTGGTAGGTGTCAGCCGATGCATAGGGATGCGCAGGAGGTGAAGCAAGCTCTTCGGAATGATGCTTATCGAAGAACCGGAATCAATGTGCATCCGATCCACCTTGATGTCGCCAACGTATCCAGTGTAATACAGAGGACGATCGTGAAGGTTGGTCTTGATGAGCATATCCTGTGGAGTGAACACAATGTTGGACATGGCACCTGTACAAGCGCTGTCCTGGAGATCCGTCGGCGAGCTCTCCCTGTAAGCTTGACCTGAGCCAAATACGCGTCGGCATTCTGGAGTGCTTCGTTCAGTGCGACGCGAACATCTTTGAAGAGTCTCAGGAGCTCATATAACGACAATTTGGCTGGGTGTTGGCCAATTGCGCCAGAATGTCAAAATTATAAGGCCTTTCCAGGCCCTGAGGTGCATCTTTACGGAGCGACTTGTCAAAGCGGGTTTGGGTTTGGGCTTATCGGCCGGCAGAGGCTGAGAGGTCCTGGGCAGCATAGTGAGGCCGGCTGACGTTCTTCAGTGAGTTACCGGCATGGGTTGAGTTTGTGCACCGGACCGGGTAACGACAGCTGTCGCTTCTTCGATATCGACTGAAATTGTGCGGCAGGACTTAGTCTTCCCGCCCTTCTTCTTGCCGGTAGGGGATGATGCTGATTGAGTTACTTCATGCACCAAGTCCGGGTGGACCCACATGACCTCCCCTCTTGACGTAGTGAGGGCATCAGCCCAGTCGTCCGATCTCGGGGAGGTGGAAGATTAGTGACCTCCATTGTTGTCCGGGGACGGGCACTACGCCGTCTTGAGTCCTCGTTGGAGGAAAACTGCCGAATTGGACCGACACCATGTTGGTAGCCACGGATACCTCCTCGAAATTAATGGCCAGAGCCTTGAAATCGATAAGGTTCTGGATGTACCGCTTCAATTGGAAGCAGTCTTGAGTAGCGTGGTGGACATAGCGGTGGTAGTGACAGTACTTTGGGCTCTCCATCTCTGCAGGTCGAGGTTCACGTCTCGACGGAGGGAGCTAAATTCTATCTCCTTACAAGAGCATGTCAAAGATGGGCTTGACATGGCTATCTTCAAAAGGAGTAAGTCACATTAGGCCACTGCTTCTCTGCCTGCTTTGGTTCAGGTTTCTGGACTGTGTCGGCCACCATAGCATGCTTGCCCTTGGTGTCTCGGTTGTTAGAGGAATTACCGTCGTTGTTATTGTTGGTATTAGGGCGTTTGCCCTTATCCTCTCCATCTGAGATATGCAGCCCTAGTTGGCGAGCCTTCTTCAGCTTTGCTTCTGCGCTAGTGGCGCTGATGATGAAGGTCTTCCAGTCTTTAAATTGACTTTCGCCCATCCAGAGGCTAATTGTGGGGAGCAGCCTCTTCTGGCAAATTTCAATCAAAGAAGAGTCCGGATTACCGGAGGACAACTTCATCGCGGTTTGGCGAAACCACTCAATGTAATTCCTTGTCAGCTCCTTCTCTCCTTGAACAACGTCCATGAGGGTTGACATTGTCACATTTTGTCCCACCTCGTAGAACCTCTCCAAGAACATGTGTTTGAAGCCGGCAAAGGAATGGATGGAGTTATCTGGCAGGTTGCGGTACCAGTCGAATGCGACTCCCTCTAATGCCCCAATGAACAACCTCGTGAGGATGGCGTCGTCATGCGGCAGATGGTCTGTTGTGACCTCGAAGTAGGTCATGTATCGGCTCGCAGATGTCTTCCCGTCATATGGATTGATGTTGAATGGTTTGTATCGAGGAGGGAAGGGGACATCTCTCCATGCAGCGGGATACGGCTGTCGTATCTTTAGGTCCTGAGAGGTTTCTCGGGCGTGAAACATTGCCCGGAGCTCTTGGACTTCTCTTCTCGCCTCCCTGGCCTCTTCTGCAGCAGTGGGAGCCGACATTCCGGGTGGATTGTCGCCCGGGGTTGGTGCGGTTGTGTTTGAGTCCGCATTGACGGCGGGACTCAAGCTTGTTTGGCCAGGTGTCCTTCCTTGGAGGGCCGGTAGGGCCGTCTTGATTTCGTCCACTGACTTAACCAAGGTATGAAGTATGGTCTCAAGAGTGTCGAGGCGTTGCCGATCACTGGGACCGTCTTGGTCATTCTCAGTCATGAACACTGTTCTCACATGAGGAGCAGTGGAAGGAACTGTAGAAGACCTGCTCTCTGAATCATACCCTCGAATAGAGAAGTCGTCGAGGTATGTGGGAATGTTTTCTTCAGGTTCGGACTCGGAGGAAGTGCTACCCCCTGCATAGGAGGTTGCCTCATCTTGGCACTTGTGGACGTCTTCATAGACGTCAGAATCTGCTGCATTTGTTGGGGGGATTGTTTCCCCTGGTTCTTCTTCTTGGAACACCGGATTGTCGTGGATGTTCCGAGGAGTGCTACCCCAGCTTCAACTACCCCCAGAGATGACGATGACGAATCTCCAAGTGTTGAAGATTTCGTCTTTGAACGGGTACCTTGATAAACTCCTCCTGTGACGGTTGTGGACAACCGCTTAGATGAGAGTTTCTTGGCTGCGCTAGTAGAGATTGTCGGGCTAGACACATTTATTTTCTTCCCTCCCTTACCGGTAGGGACCTTCCGGGCAGAGTTACAGGAGGCGAAAGGGAGTGCCTCGTTTTCCGAGCTTTGTTCCAGGACCGGTCCTGGCTGCTGCAGTCGTTGGAAGACGGACAGACGGTCTTCTTGTACTGCTGTCTTGTTGCAGCAGCAGTTGACAATCACTTGAGTGCAGTGATGTCTATGGAAGGACTCTCCGCACACCAAGGTTTCTTCTCTTTCCTTGCGCTTGTAATGATCACATCACGCAAGTCAAGTGCATCTCGAGCAACCTTTACACTCGTTTTGTGGGCCCGGGAGTCCCGAGCACACGAGTGCGTTGGTATCATGTTTGCTCCCTGATGCGGGGCTATTAAAAGCACATGTCCTCGATCATTGTTGGGAGACTCTTGGGAACCACCCTGTCCGTTTGCCGCCGGGGGCTGGACACGGGCGGTTCTGTACAACTTTCCATCAGAGGTCCGCATAACAGTTAGCGGGACTCTCTGGTGGTCAGAGGTTGGGACAGCTGACTGAGCTCGACGAGCCCGCGCTGTCTTAGACTTCTTCGTCCTAGCACCCAAGGGCGCGTAGTAGGAAGAGTCCAAACTGTGCCGCACAGAGTCTGGCACATCCTCATTGGAGCATCTGATGTCAGGACCGCATGAGAGGCGGTCGAAGACTGAACCCGAGCCGCATAGAGCAGATGGCTGACGGCTGGGATTGGATGCCGCATAGGTCATCTCCCTGCGGCTAGGATTGGTAGCCGCATAGGCATTCTGCATGCGGCTGGAATTGGTGGCCGCATGAGGCTTCTGCATGCGGCTGGAGTTGGTGGCCGCATGAGGCTCTGCATGCGGCTGGGATTGGTGGCCGCATGAGCCTTCTGCATGCGGCTGGCGCCCTTATGCGGCTTCTTCCTGGACCGCATAGAGTTCCCATTTGCTACCGCAAGTCCAGCATCGTAGTGTTTTCCTTTGCCGGACTTGGGGACAGCAGGGTCCTCCGTGGCCTGAAGTGGGGCCGCATGTAAGTCTTCTTCGCCTTCCTTGGGCAGCAGAGAACACTTCTTCCAAATCTTGGGAAGGAGCAACGGTTTTGGGCCTCCACTCCCTGCGGTCCTTCTTTGGGCCGGCTCGCTTCTGGATCGGGCTAGCGCTTCCGTCGGAGAGCATCTCTTCAAACGCTTGCTGGTCGAAGCGAACAACCAGCATCTGTTGCGTGGAGTCGAGTTTGGTTGCGTCCGATTGCGTCACCAACTTCTCAGCAGTGGAGAAGTTAGTCCCCAGCAGAGTCGCCATCGTGTTTGCCATTGATCGTCAGAGAACAGAACAGTTTTATAGGAGGACTGAACTTTAACTCACAATTACAAACTCGCTTGTACAAAAGAGAGCCTAGGAACAAAACCTAGGAAAAGCAATCTAAGTACAATTGTTTAATTTGGATTCTGGGGGGTGAAAGTAGAGGCTCGGGAAAGTGCTATCAACTCTGTCTTACTCCTTGGACGATCGAACGCAACCTCGGCTCCGGCGAAGAAATGCTCTGTGTGCATCTCTGTGTCTCTCTGTGTGTGTACAAGGGAATAGCACCTTGCTATTTATAGGAATTCATGAGTAGTGGGGTGTACAGCCACGTGGCTGATTTTAGGCCATATCCTTGTAACTGTGCCTCAAGAAGTGGACAGTTAGGGATTGGTTAAGATTGATCATGATCTGTTTGTTGCATAAATCTGAACTGTCAAGACTTGGTCAACTTCCGCCACGAGCCGCATGAGAGACGTCTCATGACAGAGTCGCATGAGGTATACTTCGTGACTGAGCCGCATGAGAGTGGTCTCATGGCTGAGCCGCATGATGGTTGTCTCATGGCTGAACCGCATGATGGTTGTCTCATGACCGAGCCGCATGAGAGTGGTCTCATGACTGAGCCGCATGAGGGAGGTCTCATGACCGAGCCGCATGAGAATGGTCTCACGACTGAGCCGCATGAGAATGGTCTCACGACTGAGCCGCATGAGAGTGGCATAGGCGATCCGCATAAAGAACTGTCTTTGGAATTTGTGAACTGTGCCATATCATGAAGATTTTCTCGTCTTTTTAGGAGCATGTTACGTCTCGTCTTTATGTCAGAGCCATCATCTTTGTCAGAGCTGTCGCCTTTTTGCCAGAGTAATAATGGCCAGCTGTACAGGCAGATTTTGAACCGCATAAGGCCGCAGGGAACTTTCTGAGCCGCATGAAGCTTTCAGAGCCGCATGAAAATTCTTGCGTTTTGTGCCGCATGAAGCTTCCTGTGTTTTGTGAACCGCATGAAACCCCATAGCAAAAATCATTCTTTTTCCATGCTCTACCGAATTTTTTCTGTACCACCCACAGCTATGGCCATATTCATATATAGGTACTCACAACAACTATATAAATCCTAGAAAAAGTAGGAACTTAGTTTTTCTTTTCATATACATTTCAGAGTATTTTAATGGTAATGGAACAAATCTAGTATAGCTCAAAATACACTACTTCTATTTTAATTAGACTTTGTTTTAGGTAGATTTGGTTTAGACTTTTGCTTCCAACCTAAATTTGGGCTGGACCCACATAATCAGGGGGGATTCTCTCCACGTCCACCTATGTGGAGACCATGCCGGACACCTTCCGATAAAATTCGTATTTTTTTGCGGTAGTTGTGAACATGTCCGTACGATTCTTGTTAGTATGGACCTTTTCCAACTCCAATTGCTTCCCATCTAGAACGTCCCGTATCCAATAATAGCACACATCATTGTCCTTCAAATGAGAACTAGGGTTCTTGCTAAGAAGTATAGCATTCTGACTGTCATAATACATGACATATCTACCATAATCCTGACCCAACTCCTTAGGGAACCGCTCCATCCAAAGTTGTCAATACCAGCTCCAAATAATTAGGTATAAGTGTGTGAGTACATCTAGCCTACGCCGCAGGTAGTACATTGTTTATACCTCAAGACATTTCCAGAATCCATATACAACAGCAATATCGACTATATCTCACATCATATATCTACTATTTCTAGCTCATTCATAATCGACAGAGAACAATGATAATAATAATAATAGGAATGGCCAACAAGAAAGAACAAATATAACTAAAAAATCTTTATAAATAAACAATAGTCAAAGAGTACCAACAAATCCAGATATATAGAGAAAGAATCCAAATTCGGTAACAAACCAGCTATAAGTAAATGACTAGAGAAAATACTAAAGAAACTACATATAGTCAATATAGCAACTCCTGCCACTAAGATTGGTCACCGAAAGCATCTTTGTCTCCCTCGTAGGGACATAGTAAGGAATCTTAGTCTATAGTTGTTAACGTTATCCAGTCAGCATTAGAGCAAGTACACAGAACCAACAAAATAATATAGGTAAATTATATATGCATGTAACAGTGGAAAAACAAAAACAATATGATACTATCTAAGAATCAACCTAAAGAATAACATGAAACAAAACATGTATATATGCATCAAACTGAGATATAATATGACTAAACACTGAATAGAACATAAACAAAAATCTATAACAAAAAAGGTAAAAGTAAGTTAAGTAACTAGCTAGGTGCCACTCGGTATGTTTTTGGAAATATTACTCAGTATATGGACGAGGGTGGGGGTAGAACAAAGGCATATGTGAGTCCATGCCAATGAGCGACACTGAAGATATACTGAAAGGAGAACACCGATCTCACATAAATGCGAGATCGAGACACATTTGTCCACATGCCTCGCAATCGTTCCTCCCTTCCCATCACTCTCTATACAATATCAAAAACACTATGCGGTAACAATAATGACCATACAACAGTTGAATCATGACACTCACTCACATGTAGAATAAGAAAATAATACATAATCTAGCAATGATGATGAAATAGATGTAGCAGCTCTAGCTAATATGTATTACACAACATGTATAAGAAAATCGTAATTAAATGTGTTAGGTAAGAGTACTTACATGATCCTCAAGACAGTATGAATTTGACAGTTGTCTAGCTAATATCAAAGCAACCCTTCACTATCATCTATAACACAAATCACACATTCAACGTACCAACGAGATCCACCATAAAACAATTTACAAAAATAGGTTAGTTAGGTTGCTTAATGTACAAGTTACGTATTCTAAGTGCGCATACATACCTAACATGTTACCAAGCAATTTAGGATTTCCATGGGTCCAACCTAACCTAGACTAGTGGGGTATGTTATAGGTATCCTAAAATAGCATAGGCAACATATTAGCTAGGGGTTTCGAGATTGTAACCATAAACATGCAAACCGAGGCAAAAAATAAGGTCAAATTTTCTCTCTCAAAATTGTATTTTCCTATATCATATTTTTGTATTTCTGCGACACAAATGCACTAAACTCAACGGATTCACAAAACTAGGTCATAATCCGTAATTATTCAATTATAATCTAATTTACAAGTTTTATGTTTAATGTATCGAGTTTGTATCTCGTAATTTGTGCCACGAAATTTACGATACATAAATTGAGACAAGATGGTCAACCGCAAGGTTAACAATCTTATCTTGGCGATCCGTAAAGTCACTTTGTCAATTTAAGCGATACGAGATCACTGGAATCGACGGATCTCAATTTTGTCGCACGGATTTTAAAATACGAACATGATACAAATTAATTACATAAACAAATATGGGATAATTTGATCTACCAAATGATATTCATTCATATGCTATAAAACTTGGTATCCTAGTGTAAAATGTTGCTACGGTTGCAATGGAGTTGACGGATTGGAGATCCAACGGTTGGATCTTCCAGAAAGTCTAAAATATTAAATCTGGACAACTGGTGAAGTCTGGGGTCGTACACAGTGTACGACCAGAATCTGAGCAATCCAACCACACATATCAAATGTAAGACAGAGGGAATGAGGCACCTGAAGACACTGAATATCGGAGGTCTTAGCACTACGATACGGTCTCATGAAGTCGACTAGGTTACTGGATTCAAAAAAGGACACGAAATACGACCCAAAATATAAGGTCTACACAAACAAGTCCAAACGCATATGTAACTATCACCAGTGGGTCCGAAATAAGTGAGATATCTAGAAATGTCTACCGATAAGTCGAATTTGGACACATGATAAAAAGAAGCAGTTTCAGGGCCAACTGGGTTCGTAGACAGGCTCTCGTTGCACCGAAAAATGTGTCAGAGTGACAGTGTCCAACATTTAGCAAGTTATATGTTATTCTAGGCTAAAACGACGCCACGAATACAACGGTTGTGCCAGATTCGTCATTTGATGTCCAACTTTCAAAAAATGACATTTCAACATAAAGAATTTTGCAAATTTTGTGGTTACGAGCGACCGACTTTGGCCTTGAAATCGGACGATCAAATGATGCATTTAGATAAAGAAATCTAACAGAAGTAAAATTGATTATACCTGCTCTCTTACAGAAGTGACAGAATGGAAATTGGCTCATCGATCAAAGACTTGGCCACGGAAGAAATGCCTCGGGAAGATGAGGACTGGTTTGGTAGGAATCAACTCGCATAAACGACGCTTCGAAATTAAATTTAATCTTCACTTCTTGCGCTCGTTGCGGCGGTTCTCGGTTGAAAGCTAAGAATGGTGGCCGATTTGAGTCGGGTCTCGGTTGATCGGGCTCGAAGGGGACTCTGGCGAACGTCCTGGCGGCGATGGACGGCCGACGGTGCTCGGCTACGCACGATGGGGGCGGTGGGGCACGCAATGGCGCTGTTGCAACGATGGGGCAGGGGTCCGTGCCGGGGGGGGCTCTGGCTGCGGCTCGGTCAGGACCGAGTGGAGAGGGTCGAGATGCGCGCAGATTTGGGCTGCACGACACGTCGGGTCCCGGTGGCACAGCTGGTGCAACTGCACGGAGGCAGCAGCGTGCTGCGCTCGTGCAGGTGCGCGCACAGGGCCGGCCACGGCGCTGGGATGGCCAGACAGGGTCGGGCGGCAGACGGAAGGAGTCAGAGCTGAAGTTTTCTTCGTTCCCTTAATAAATAGTGAAAATATGGGGGGAGAGAGAGTGTTGTGAGTTATTAAACAAAGAGATAGATGGAAGAAGAGTGCGTGGGAGAATGTTGTAGAAGAAGAAGAAGAAGAAGAAATACAGAGGGAAGATGGGTTCCAGGTTTTGGGTCCAAATGATTTGAATATGATCAAAGGATTAAAGGGTTTAGGTGATCTAAAGGGTTTTTGGTGTAAAGATGTTGGGTTTGGGTCATAGAGCAATGTGTTCTGGGGTTTAATAGTGGGTTAAACCTTGAAAGGTTTTTGGCTATTGGGTTTTTTCAGCATTTATTCTTTTCTCTGTTAATAATAAGTATATTTTATACAAGGATATATATAGAGAGAGAGAGAAGCATCTCCAAGTATTCCTATATTTACAACCGCTCGATCTTTTTTAAGCCATCTAATATTAACCATTGATTTGAATGGTTCAAATCAATGGTTAAGATTAGATGAATTAAACAAACAACGGGCTTGGGGATGCAAAAATAGTTTTAAATTATATATTTGTAAGGAAGAAAAGATAAAAATAAAGTTTTCTTTACCGTAATTTTTTAAATAAAATGGTGGAGATTTTACAAACGGCTTAATTTTGAGCCATTTCCAAGCCTCATTATAAGAGAATTTACATGCGGCCCAAGTGGTTAGAGTTCGAGCCCCAATGGAGACGAGTTCGTCACAATTACCAATTGCTTCAAATATATATATATATATATACTTTTTTTTGGAATAAGGGTAAATTTTATTCCACGCAAATCGCAGTAAAGGTATTACAATACACTATTCTCACATCTCTTCCATCCCGGTTAAGGGGCCATTACAGATACATCGAATTCTATATTATGTAGAATTCCTACAGGAGAAGTAGTCAGCCCCTCAAAGATACGCCTGTTACGCTCCCTCCAGGCATGCCAAACTGATGCTGCAAGCCGGACTCTAGCTATCTTGGCCCAACCAGGGTCCATGCCTCGGCGGTCTCTGATCCAGCTGAGGATCCCATGTATATCTCTAGCACTGCCAATTCCACCCATCGATCGCATGCACTGCTCTGACCAAATGTGCCAAGTCATCGGACACTTAAAGAATAGGTGACCCATAGATTCGGCCTCACCTGTACACAGTACGCACTTCGGGTCTGAAATCTGTATCCCAAACCTGAGAAGTCTGTCCCTCGTCATCAACCTGCCTAGAAGGAGTTTCTATGAACAAAGCTGCATTTTGCGAGCAATCCTCTTTCCCCAAATAAAGTCATACTCCACAATCCTGTCATGTGGAGTCCGAACCAGATTGTAGCAACTTTTAAAGCGGAATATCCCTGACCCTCCATCCGTACCAGGGTCAATCCATCTCCAGGAGTCCGCAGGCTGGCCAGTATCAATAGTGATATGACGAATCGCCTCTCCAAACTGAGCAGTGTATGGATAATCCTCAGGCCTCCAGATCCTATCCCTGATGATCCGACTACATTTGTTACGCCCCAGAACCAGAATACTAGCAAGTGGGGACGGACAAGGCCAGCTACGCAATCCCAAAGTACACCAGTACTCTGAAATAACGTATAAGCTGTCAAGACATGGGGGTTACTTCTACAAGCCAACAGTCGATCCTAGGTTAAAACAACCTAGGTATCTCAATCACAGGCAATTGTACAAGGTACAAGAAGTATGATCATCAGACATACAATAGTAAAGTGTCCGAAACCATATATACATAGATGATCATGAAGCTAGTCATACCAAAATAGAGAACTAGCAAGAGTAATAGTCATACATGATAAGCTCTAGCTATAGTCTAGAATACGCACATCATGTTTAGGCCCGTAGGCTAAATATCAAGAACCAAATCACGAGCTAAACACGTGCTCGGAGGCTAAACGCCACAAAAGAATAATGTACATAACCAGTGGGAGAAAAAAATAAGAAATCCACTTGGGTACTCTGGTGCTCTGGATAGTCACTGTCGAGTAGATGGTGCGGAAGATCCTCTGGACTTCTCTATCCGATCTGGCCAAACAAAACCAGTGGGGTCAGAACCCCAATAGCAAGTACCACAAAGGAAGCCAAACTATAAACTAAAACCAGCAATCACTAACATCAACAATTAGAGATACAAATGAGTAAGGGCAGATCGAGACTCATGCACTACCAGTGCACTTATCCCGAATATAGGAAGACAATAAGTAAAGCATCTTAAAGCATAAAGTAATTAACATGTGACATAATGTAAGTGTAGACATGTTAAGTAAACAGAAGCTTGAGAACATGTAAACTCAACTGGTCATGTAAGCACGTAAGATAGTCGGGTCATACGAACATGGTGACCCAGCATAGGGATCATATATAGCTTGTGAGATAACTGAACATGTGAGCATGTGAGATAACTGAACATGTGAGCATGTTAGAACAAAAATAGAATGACAATGATAGGATGACTTAGGAACTACTCCGGAAGTCAAGTTATAACCCGTAAACCAAACAAGGATCGGGGTTGTAACCCTTCTCCAGAACAGAACTTATCCTCCGATCATTCATTGATAAAACTAAAGCATAAACTATAGGGTACTGAAATAAACATACGGACACTGCCTAGACAAAACTAGACTGAACTGGACTGACTCCATCCATCAATCACGACCAAGCAATTAATGAGTACGGCTTGATACTTTAACTAACTAGGGTTATCACAAGCCTAGTTACTAACAAGATACAAAGAGATTTCCAAGTCCAGTTATCCGTCAGCTGCTACCTGAGTGACCCCAGCAAAAGAAAAACAAGTATAGCAGACACACTACAGTAAGATACATGTGTCCTAAGGAGGTGCCCTACTCGACGGCGGGCTGGAAGTGTGCTCATTGTCACGATCCGCACCCGCTTTTCGAACGCGAGAGCGTGAGCAAGCTAGCTACGCATCAAACGGACTCCAGCCCGATTCGAATACATAAAAGCTGTCACGGCTATGGTAAACTGCCAAATCATGGCAAAATAAATCTATATCTCAAATCCACAATAAGTGTACGAAGCATGAATGAACACTATGGATCGTGGTCTGCAGCCCACTAGCATATATGTCCGATAAGACTCAAAGAATACAACAAGAGTCTCTAAACTGAATCAATAAGCAGGATATCTCATGAATAGGAATGCAAAGCACAAAACGATAACAAATGTAATAACGATACCTGAATCCCGCAAGCGTATCATCTCATCCGCCATCCAGAACTACTAGCTATCTCCATGTAATCACTAAACCTGAAGAGATCATCAGGTCCTCAGGGGACATAGCAAGATACATAAAAACATGTCTATCTAGCAGTTTATCATGCAATAAAGAAAATACAGGAAATAAACGAGAAAAGACCAATCAACATGAAAATACGACTATACACGACTGGATGAACCACTACGCATAAACGAACTGCTGGAGGAGAACAAGAGAACACGATGTCACAATGTCAACGGATAACCAATCGAATACTCAAACCCTCGCCCCTAGTGTGGACTCGCAGGTTTGAACAACTACTACTCAAACCATGTATGGAAGTATGAACATTGTTCTGTGAGAGTATGAATAAAGGAGGCTAATGAGGAGTTGGAAATCAAGTTGCATATATGAATAGATGGGTAGGTATCTTGAGTGTAGTTAAGTAAAGGGGTAGGTAATAGCCTATGACTAGGAATATGAGTTAGTTATCTTAGAGGAGACCCAATAGTCCAGAGTTTGACCAAAATCCTAAGGTTGACCAATAGTTGACCAATTGACCCTTGCTAACCTAAGTTTGACCAATTTTGACCTAGTTTGACTTGGGTTTGACCCAGAGTTGACCAAGTTTGACTTTGACCTAGGTTGACCTAGAAATTATGTAGATTGTATCGTAAACTTTATTTATCGTATTTTAAACACATCATAACCCATATTGCTCTATTTAGGACATTGTGACTCCGGTGCAGACATCTGATATTATACTACTCTTTTCAGAGTATCAAGCGAGTACATTCTCTGATAGTTCTTTCATTTACTTGTCAATTATTGTACTTCAGTTCTAGTTAGTTCTATTTGATTATTGTTACAAACACGTATTGTTATTATTGAATCCATATATACGACACACATACTTACTCGTCTTGTCTCTATTATTCGAATCACTATTCGAACTATTCGAACCACCTATTCGCATCTTCATGTGCTGGTTGGACTTGTATTCGTCTTATGTGTTGGATTATGGATTCATTTGTATTAGACTGGGCAGAAAAATACTGATTAGACATGTAGACATATCCCCCCATTCGAATCACCCCTCTGTGAATGATATTCGAACGATAGCCATCCCTCACCTGATCAGTGTGTGGTGTGCCGTATTACCTACAGTCGTTTACATGTCGATCTCGGTATTTTAAAACACACTTGGAGAATTTATTTGAATCATTGTTAGAACATCATGTGAATCATTATTCGTATCACCTTATTCGTATCACCTTATTCGAATCACCTTATTAGAACAATAATTAGAATCACATTCGACTCATATTGTACTGGAATCACATTCGACTCTTCTTGTATTAGACTCACATTGGAATTACACTCGACTTACATTGTACTGTCTGGACTTATACCATGTTACTGTAGTTCAGCTAGATCTTATTTTACAGTATTCATTGTCATGCTTCTCCTCTTGTTTAGTTACCTTACTTTCCTTATACCTTAACTGTTTCTCTACATCATTACTCGTATAAACTGTCATGTTCATCAATACAACTGCCTATAACTGCTTTATAGTTCTCTGTCATTTACTTAGGATTTTTTGATGAATTGTACTCGTTCCTGTCCTGACTGGACCTGTTGAAAATATTATAGATGATTGTCCTGAGGACATTTGCCCTACTTGTCTTGGAGCAGGAGATGGCTTAGCTACCTATGGCCCCGACACTCAGGAGTGATCGAAAGACTAGCTAGTAGACTTGGTTTAGTTTTCATGTTTTAGAACTTGAATTATAATAGATACGAGTTTGTATCTGAGTTTGTTTGAGATATTATTATTTAGTAGTTTATAATTGTTGTTATTTAGTCTTTAGTTATAAACTTTTGTGTTATCTTATCGTGCTTAGACTGTGATTGAGATTTTATTATATCTATACTTGTCCTCCGTTCGGAGTTAAGATTTGATAAGTACATTATATAATTGTGTGAGTTGTTGATTAGATAGTAACCTAGGACAGCGTTCTACCTCCGACACTGCGACGTAGGCTGGACGTACCCACTTCTCGTGCCCCTACACTGGGTGCGGGTCGTGACACGTTTTTAGTGGTGGCCCATACAGGTCGAGAGTCGCATTAGTGCGATGTCGTGGTAGTGCAACGATTAGTTGTACTGCTGCGCGCCTGCGATAGGAACTAAAGAATAGGCTTCAGTTGAGAGAGTACTCAATCACAGTTAGGACTACTTGAGAAGATTCCTGGGATGACCCTTGAGAATCTCATTATAAACTATCTCGAAATTCGATTCTGACAGTATCTGTCTATCTTCCTTGTTCATCGTTGAATTTGATTCTTGGTATTCATTATTGACTTGATTTTCTACCAAGATAACATTATGGGCTAGGTTGCCTTAGTCATGGAATCTAGAGTCTTCTATAGCCATATTAGCTAGTTTGGCGATGAGATAGAGTCTAATTTTGGATGTATTTCTCGGGTGTGGGAATTTAAAGTTTTCGCAGCCAAGCTAGCGGCAATGCAAAAATTTTAAATACCATGATTCTAGAGGTATGTACCTTAGTTGCGGACTCTATGGATTATCGTTGTTGTACTTACTAGCGTAACGAGGATTCTGGTAACATGGTTCTGGATAGACGGGTATGATTATCAGATTGCTGAATAGATACCATATAGATGGTGCCCTAGTATGGAGTAGGATATCAGCATGGATGTTACTTGAGTATCATGGATTAGATAGAGGGAGTTAGGCCACCTGTAGCGTCGTACCATGCCCAGAGGGGTGGAGCTTTTGCGATGGCGGTCGAGAAGACCGATGCTGCAGGTGATGGGTTAGCAGGTTTGACCTCCTTGTTCTTCTTTCCCACCTTCATGTGTGATTTCTATTAGTACCTGTCAGGATATTCTTGTGATATGCTAGATAGTGTAGTTATCCTGTTCGAGACTGTCACGACCCGTTACCCAAATTGTTGGGCCGGGCCGAGTCATATCCAGCCTACGCTTGAGATAAAACGTAGTAAGCTGTTCTAAAGACAACAGGATAAAACTAAATGTGCTAACAGTTCTATAAGTGAATAAAAGTCAGAAATGCTCCAAACACAAAAGTCGTCTCATATAGTAATAAGTCCAAGTACAAGTCTGAAATGTAAAACTGGATACATGTCCAGTTACAAAAATATGTAGTCTAATACATGACTACTCTCAAAAGTCTAAAGCAAAAAGACAACTAGGCGAGGTTTCCCGCAGGAACATCCTCGTAAAGCAAAGCCGGGTCCTCGGCAGTATCACCATAATATGAGTCGCAGAGTAACTCCTCCTCAGTAAGGACACCTACAACGTTATCCTGTCAGGACGGGAGCAAGTACTGATTCTAGCAAACTAAATATACGAAGCATGAACAGGAATGTAATAAATTGGAATCATGGCATATCATGGGTTAATTAGTTCTTTTTAGAAATAACAACATGTAGTTTAAAAGTTTAAAACCATAGCATGTACGTGAATCGGTCAATAGGTGTATAGGATGTACAACGGCACATATCAAGTTTTTCTGGTGTGCATATACGTGCACGAACGGCATCGGTGTATATCCATACACAAACGCGGGATCAGAACATACGGCAAGGTCACATATAAAAAGTCACCGAGCGCGGTAAATACATACGAAGAAGGGGGTCATGTTCACATACAATACTAACAGTTTTTCCTTAACCCGTTATTTAAACATGTGAGAGATATGAGATACTGTCTAAACATGGTAGAGACTAAAAGTAATACAACATGTAAAGTTCTAACTTGCTACCCCAAGGATCAGCATTTAACATGGTTGGTAAATCATAGTTTATTGCTATAGCAGTATGTAAAGTTTGTAGAAAGTACTTGCCTCTAGCAAAGCAAAGCAAAGCAAGCTGCGATAAAAGTGCTATAGATGTCCGATAACTCATCACTGTAGAAATAAATATATAAACTTAGTCTTTACACTAAGCTAAAATACTAAGACACTAATTGGTACAACACGACTTGTGACTGGGCACCTAGCCAAAATGATGACTTTAGTATAGGAGACCAATGTGGGGTGACACACTACTTTAACTAACTTTTTAGGGTCTTTACACTAGTGAGGGGTGAGGTTCAATACGGCTAAAACTCAAAATAGCACAAAAGTTGCAAGTCGTAATTATTCAATAAATAAATCAAATAAACATTATGTTCCAACAATTTTTGAAATAGACAAAAAGCTCAATTTTATATAAAATAAAGTACCAAAGTGATCCTTGTTAATTATAGAAATTTATTATAATTTTTTTGGAATTTATTAACCAGTACAAGTATTTTATAAAAATCAGTTTTCCTAAGTACACAGAAAATGAGTTTTGGTTTCATATGCCAAAATAGTGGCAAAACTGCAAATTAAATACTGTAAAAATTATACTAAATTAGCTAAATTAACATAGTATCTAAATACTATTTTTCCAGAATTTTAACAGCAATTAAAGTATTTTTAGAAATTCAAAAACAGCATTGCACACAATCTGAAATTAAATAATTAATTATCTGCGTATTTTGTCCATGTACATAGTTTGAACCAAAGTTCAAATACAGGACCCAAGGCCATGAATCAAGTCCAATATGACTTGTACAGGTCTTGAATGTATGAAAACACATTTGGCCCCAAAAACCCATGCTAGACTTGGACACCAAATGGTTGCAGTAATTTAAATACACAAAAAAATACAAAGTGGTAAAAGTACAAAATAAATATTAATATTTTAATAAGACAAAATTATACATAGTAGTTATAAAAATATGACAAGTAATATTTACATAATAATAATTTACACTAGGTATAGTGAAATACATATATAAAATACGTATCTACAATATTTATATATACATATAAATATATATAGAAATTTACATAATGGATATATACTTACATATGTTAAAAATACATATATTTATATATATATATATATATATATATATATATATATATATATATATATATATATATATATATATATATATATATATATATATAAGAAAATACTTAACTAAAAAGTATATATATATATACAAATATTGTATACATATATATAATAGTATATATATAATAATATATATACACATGAACATATACATATATACATATATATATACATAAATACATATATATATACACATATACATATAATAAAGTTCTAAATATAATATATATATATATAAATACAGCATATATATATATATATATATATATATATATATATATATATATATATATAATACAGTATATATATTAATACATATATATATATACAAATACATGTATACATATATATATATATAAATAAAAAAAGAAAAAGAAAAGGAAAAGAAAAAGAAATAACAGCACAGAAAGGGGGGGGGCTCGAACTCGAGCTGGGGAAGGGGCGCGCTTATTACTGCAGCCGCTGGCCAGTGGGCCAACTTGGCCTGATTGTTAGGATTAGGCTTTTGTTTAATTTATTTAGGTTAAGTATTTAATATATATAAAAATAATAATAAAAACAATCCTGTGTCCGGACAGTTAGGGACACATGAGTCTAGGTGTCCGGATCGATTACGACACGCATGACACATGTTTGCCGTGTCCACACTCACCAATAGAGTCGTCGTGTGTTGGCGTGTCTTATATGTGAAATCAAGACACAATAGGACACAGGGGCCAAAAAGACACGTACGTGTCCAAGTCGAGCGGGCTTTCGAGGCGGCGACTGGGTGGAGGACGCGTCGGGGTCGGCGGAGGATGGTGGCGCTGCAATCGTCTCAGAGAGACGCGTCGAATGGTGGTGGTTGGGGCTGTCGAAGTGGCGTGTAGGCGTCGGACTAGGTTAGGGCGAACTCCGGCGAGTCTCGTCGGGGAAGATGGGTTGGTTGCGGCGGCGTAAGGGGCTGTGGTGGTCGGGTGAGTCTAGGGTTAGGGTCTGGGGGGTCAGGGGCTATTTATAGAACCCTAGGGCCGTGGGATTAGGGCTAGAAATTAGGATTAGGGTTAGGATTTTGGTGATCGTCGTCAAAGACGACGACAGCGCACAGTCGTCAGGGGCAGTTAGGGTTAGGGATTTGCAAAAAGTCCCCCGAAGATTCGAATATTGCACAAATACGCGCCGCCCAAACAGTTTGCAAATATAATTTGCAAACTCTAATTAAAATAATTGATTAATTACAAAATGACATTGTAACAATTTAATAAATTATATAATGATATAAAAACAATTCTAAAAATTACAGAATGATATTAAAATATTTAAATTAATTGCAAAATAATAATTTTGTATTTAAAACTCATTTAAAAATCATTTAAAAATTATAGAAAAATTTCTAAAAATCCTAATAAATATTTTAAGGCTAAATATGGCACTTAAAAATTAATTAACACTAATTAAATAATTTTAAAAAAAATAGGGGCTTACAAGTCTTTCCTCCTTGAAAAATTTTGTCCTCGAAATTCACAAGGATTGAAGACCCTACAATATTCTAACATAGCAAGCAATGCAACAAATGACTAAGGCTATGATCGAAACTAACCTCTAAGGTATCAAGCGGGAACGGGTGGTTCCCTCGTAGCGATTGGATCGAACAAGTAAGGGTATCTCTCCCTCATGTCCGATTCCCTCTCCCAAGTAGCTTCACCCGGAGAGTGACGGCTCCAAGCTACTCGTACTAAGGGTATAACTTTGTTCCTCAGCCTCTTCTCTCTCCTGTCTAATATCTCCACTGGCTGCTCAGAAACTGTAAGGTTCGGTCCGACCTCCAACTCTGAATGATCTAGCACATGATTGGGGTCTGGAACATATCTCCTCAGCTGAGATACGTGAAAGACATCGTGAACTCCTGCTAGGTTGGGTGGAAGTGCAACCCTGTAAGCTACCTCTCCGATCCTGCCAAGTATCTCGAACGGCCCGATGTATCTGGGGCTCAGCTTCCCTCCTCGTCCGAACCGGATCGTCTCTCTAGTAGGTGATATCTTCACTAGCACCATATCACCGTCTGCGAACTCCATCGGTCTGTGACTAGCATCAGCCCAGTGTTTCTGCCTGTCCTGGGCTACTCTGAGCCTGTCTCTGATCATCCCGACCTTCTCTGCTGCATCCGTGATCATCTCTGGCCCAAGCATAACTCTGTCTCCAATATCATCCCAAAAGAGCGGTGTGCGGCATCGTCGTCCATATAGCGCCTCGAAAGGAGACATATCGATGTGGCTTGGTAGCTGTTATTGTATGAAAACTCTACCAAGTACAGATGGCTCTTCCATGATCCTCCAAAGTCCAGCACGCAGGTCCTCAGCATATCCTCCAGTGTCTGTATCGTCCTCTCGGACTGCCCATCTGTCTGCGGGTGGTACGCCGTACTGAACTTGAGCCTACTGCCCAACTCCTCCTACAATCTCCTCCAGTAGTGGAATGTGAATCTGCTGTCTCTGTCCGACACGATGCTCACTGGCACTCCGTGTAGGCGAACTATCTGCTGCATGTATAGCTCCGCCAACTTCTCGGTGGAAAGCCCCACCTTGAAGGGTATGAAGTGCGCACACTTCGTCAGCCTGTCCACGATGACCCAAATGGCATCCTTCCCTCCTTGGGAACGAAGAAGCCCTGAGACGAAGTCCATCGTAATATGTTCCCACTTCCACTCGGGAATGGGTAACGGCTGTAACAAACCAGCTGGCCTCTGGCGCTCCGCCTTGACCTGCTGACAAACTAGGCATCTCGAGATGAAACGTGATACATCCCTCTTCATCCCGTGCCACCAAAGATGTTTCCGCAAGTTACGGTACATCTTGTTAGCACCAGGGTGAATAGAATATCTCAATCGGTGCGCCTCCTGCAAGACTGCCTCTACCAGCTCTCCCTTCGGCACGCACAATCGGCTGCCATGCCTCAAGGATCCATCCTCTGCTATAGTGAAGTCATCCAGCAATCCAGCTAAAGCCTGGGCTCGAAGTCTGCGAAGGCTCTCATCTGTAGACTGGCCTCCCGGATCTGCTCCATCAAACCTGACTGAATGTCAAGCGCCAACATCTGTATCACTGATCCTGGCCGAACTAGCTCGATACCGAGCTTCTCCAGGTCTTCCCGCAAATGCCGATCAATCATCAGATATCATGCCATCGGATGCCTGCTCAGCGCATCTGCCACCACATTTGCCTTCCCGGGGTGATACTGTAAATCGATGTCGAAGTCTTTCATCAACTCCAACCATCGTCTTTGCCTCATGTTCAGCTCTTTCTGCGTGAACACGTACTTCAAGCTTTTGTGGTCAGTAAAGATTTCTACATGCTCTCCGTATAAGTAATGTTTCCATAACTTGAGTGCAAAGATCACCGCAGCTAACTCTAGGTCATGGGTAGGATAATTTCTCTCATGAGTCCGCATTGCCTAGATGCATAAGCAATCACTTTCCCATGCTGTTGTAGGACACATCCTAGCCCCTTCCCTGAAGCATCGTTGTATATGGTGAAACCTCCAGAACCTGAAGGTGATGTCAGAACTGGAGCGGTCGTCAGCCTCCTCTTCAGCTTCTCAAACGCTGCCTGGCAGTCCTCTGACCAAATATACTCTGCGTCCTTCCGCGTCAGCTTCGTCATGGGTTCAGCTATCCTAGCAAAGTCCTGGACGAACTTTCTATAATAGCCTGCTAAACCCAGAAAGCTCCTGATCTCTGAAACTGACGTCGGAGCCTTCCATGTCTCAACTGCAGCAATCTTCTTAGGATCCACCGAGATTCCATCTCCAGTGACTACATGGCCAAGAAACTCCACTCGGTCTAAAAAGAACTCGTACTTCGGCAATTTGGTAAACAATCTCTCCTGCCTCAGAATCCCCAAAACTATCCGCAAGTGCTCTGTATGCTCCTCCGGCGTCTTCGAGTATATCAGGATGTCGTCGATAAATACTACGACAAACTTATCCAGATACTGGTGGAATGTCTTATTCATCAAATTCATAAAGACAGCTGGCGCATTTGTGAGACCAAATGACATCACCAGAAACTCGTACTGCCCGTACTTCGTGTTGAACGCCGTCTTCTGGATGTCTGCTGCTCTAACCTTCACCTGGTGGTACCCGGATCTCAAGTCTATCCTGGAAAACACCTTCGTCCCACTCAACTGGTCGAACAAATCATCTATCCTGGGCAGAGGATATTTGTTCTTGATGGTGATGGCATTCAACGCCCGGTAGTCAATACACAACCGGACTGTACCATCCTTCTTAGGCACAAAGAGCACTGGCGCTCCCCATGGAGAAGCACTGGATCGAATGAAACCCTTTTTCAACAGGTCATCAATCTGTTCTTTCATCTCTACGACCTCCTGGGGATTCACTCTATAGCAAGCCCGGGATACTGGTGATGAACCCGGCACTAAATCTATAGTGAACTCCACATCTCTGTCAGGCGAAAGCCCTGGAAGATCCTCTGGAAATACATCCATAAACTTCCTAATGATAGGGTGTGGCGGTGCTACGTCCCTAACTGTCGCACAACAGTTCGGCTCTAGGCTGATCTCCGGCCCTGTCCTCCTGACACTGAATGGTGCTGTGCCTGGGGGACTGAACAAAATACTACCCTCATGACAATCTATAGATGCATGGGCATAGCTAAGCCAGTCCATCCCCAATATGATATCATAACCGGGGAGTGGCATCACAAAGAATCGTCCCCTGAACTCTCTCCCGGCTATAAAAATAGAACATCTATAGATAGCTCTAATAGGCACTGGTCCTCCTCCCGTCATCACTCTACTAATCACTGCAGTAGGTGTAGCTACTAGATGGTGTTTATGCATAAACTCTAATGATAGGAAGCTATGAGATGCACCAAAATTAAACAAGCATAGAGCTAGAAAAGTATGCAAATAAACATGACCTGTGATGACGTCAGCTAAGTAATCTGGCTCCGAAACCTGCTCCGGCTCCGGCTCAAGGGCTAGGCTATAAACCTTCCCCTGAGGTCCCTTCTGCTGCTGCAGATGCTGCCCAAACCTCTGCTGCTGAGTCGAGAGTGGTCCTCTAGTCTTCACTACTGGGCACTCTCGAAGCTGATGGGTGGGAGACCCACAAGCCAAACACTGATCCAACCTCTTCCTACAGACGAAAGAGTCGTGGCCTGGCCTCTTGCAGTATACACACAAAGCTCCCTTCTGCTGCTGCTGCTGTTGTCGGGGTCCCGGGGCTCTAACTGGCGGGGTCGGGTGATGTGGTGTAGGGGGACGGTAGGTCTGCTGGGGCAGCGTCGGTGCTCTCTGCTGGAAAGCCTGACGCTTGGACGGTCCCTCATGGTGTACAGAAGCCGGCCTCTTGCATGACAGAAGACGCTCCTCGATGCTCCGGGCCAACTCTAGGCTCTGGTAATAGTCAGTTGTACCGTTCGCCACTATAAGAATGCCGATGTCTGGAACTAGACCATGGCAAAACCTACGGGTCATCTCCTCTGGATCTGCAACCAGACTAGGGGCGAAACAGCTCAAGCGACTAAACTCTGCCGCATACTCATCGATAGAACGGTTCCCCTGCTGGATGTTCTGGAATCGTAGCCCCATGGCTACTCTAGCAGTGGTCGAGAAGAATTTCTTCTTGAACTGGATCTTGAACTGATCCCAAGTGGCCCTCCCTCTCGCAAACAACGGCTCATTCCGGAACCAGACTCCTGCCAAGTCTATCAGCAGAAATCCCGCTGCCTCGACCTGGAGGTCACCCGGCATCCTAACTCCAAGGAGCTTCCTCTCTACCGAGTCTAGCCAGTCATCTGCTACTACTATACCCTCAGTCCCTGAGAACTCCTTGGGATTCAGACCCATGAAGTCCTTGATCGTCCCTGCTCTCTGCCGTGGCTCTACAGGTGGTGGAACCATGGTACGTTCCTCAGAACGCTCCATGCTCTGGCGGAGTAGGGTAGTCTGCTCCTGATGGGTTGTTAGGAACCCCTGGATCATAGTAAGCAGTTGGTTTTCGTCGAGTGTGACGGAAGCCTGGGTAGGTATAGTGATAGGGGGTGGTGGAAGTATTGGGTCCTGCTGGTCCTGTGATGTAGAAGGTGGTGGAGGCATCTGGGTTTGTGGATCTGTGGAGTGGGGGAATGTGGTAGGTGGAGGTAGGGGTGTATCAGTCAACTGGTCAGCTGACTGGATATAGAGTGCGCCATTCTCAGGTGTAACATACTGGGATGAACGAGTAAGCACCATCTAATTACAATAAAAAGGACTTATAAGGACTTGTTTAAAGTTAGCAATCATAGATAAGGAAATCTAATTATAATAGCAAGCATGTGATATTTTCCTATGTTGCAATCCTAGCATTCCTCTAGGTGTTGTAAGCGTCATTCATAATGTTGTCTAATTACCTTAAGTTCCTAATTGCAGGCATGCTTGGTACAATAACGTAACCGAACAATTTAGTCTCGACCTGCATGGGCTACCACTAAAAACATGTCACGACCCGTTACCCAAATTGTTGGGCCGGGCCGAGTCATGTCCAGCCTACGCTTGAGATAAAACGTAGTAAGCTGTTCTAAAGACAACAGGATAAAACTAAATGTGCTAACAGTTCTATAAGTGAATAAAAGTCAAAAATGCTCCAAACACAAAAGTCGTCTCATATAGTAATAAGTCCAAGTACAAGTCTGAAATATAAAACTGGATACATGTCCAGTTACAAAAATACGTAGTCTAATACATGACTACTCTCAAAAGTCTAAAGCAAAAAGACAACTAGGCGAGGTTCCCCGCAGGAACATCCTCGTAAAGCAAAGTCGGGTCCTCGGCAGTATCACCATAATATGAGTCACAGAGTAACTCCTCCTCAGTAATGACACCTACAACGTTATCCTGTCAGGACGGGAGCAAGTACTGATTCTAGCAAACTAAATATATGAAGCATGAACAGGAATGTAATAAACTGGAATCATGGCATATCATGGGTTAATTAGTTCTTTTTAGAAATAACAACATGTAGTTTAAAAGTTTAAAACCGTAGTATGTACGTGAATCGGTCAATAGGTGTATAGGATGTACAGCGCCACATATCAAGTTTTTCTGGTGTGCACATATGTGCACGAACGACATCGGTGTATATCCATACACAAACGCGGGATCAGAACGTACGGCAAGGTCACATATAGAATGTCACCGAGCGCGGTAAATACATACGAAGAAGGGGGTCATGTTCACGTACAATACTAACAGTTTTCCCTTAACCCGTTATTTAAACATGTGAGAGATATGAGATACTGTCTAAACATGGTAGAGACTAAAAGTAATACAACATGTAAAGTTCTAACTTGCTACCCCAAGGATCAGCATTTAACATGGTTGGTAAATCACAGTTTATTGCTATAGCAGTATGTAAAGTTTGTAGAAAGTACTTGCCTCTAGCAAAGCAAAACAAGCTGCGATAAAAGTGCTATAGATGTCCGGTAACTCGTCACTGTAGAAATAAATATATAAACTTAGTCTTTACACTAAGCTAAAATACTAAGACACTAATTGGTACAACACGACTTGTGACTGGGCACCTAGCCAAAATGATGACTTTAGCATAGGAGACCAATGTGGGGTGACACACTACTTTAACTAACTTTTTAGGGTCTTTACACTAGTGAGGGGTGAGGTTCAATACGGCTAAAACTCAAAATAGCACAAAAGTTGCAAGTCGTAATTATTCAATAAATAAATCAAATAAATATTGTGTTCCAACAATTTTTGAAATAGACAAAAAGCTCAATTTTATATAAAATAAAGTACCAAAGTGATCCTTGTTAATTATAGAAATTTATTATATTTTTTTTGGAATTTATTAACCAGTACAAGTATTTTATAAAAATCAGTTTTCCTAAGTACACAAAAAATGAGTTTTGGTTTCATATGCCAAACTAGTGGCAAAACTGCAAATTAAATACTGTAAAAATTATAATAAATTAGCTAAATTAACATAGTATCTAAATACTATTTTTCCAGAATTTTAACAGCAATTAAAGTATTTTTAGAAATTCAAAAAAAGTATTGCACATAATCTGAAATTAAATAATTAATTATCTGCGTATTTTGTCCATGTACATAGTTTGAACCAAAGTTCAAATACAAGACCCAAGGCCATGAATCAAGTCCAATATGACTTGTACAGGTCTTGAATGTGTGAAAACACATTTGGGCCCAAAAACTCATGCTAGACTTGGACACCAAATGGTTGCAGTAATTTAAATACACAAAAAAAAATACAAAGTAGTAAAAGTACAAAATAAATATTAATATTTTAATGAGACAAAATTATACATAGTAGTTATAAAAATATGACAAGTAATATTTACATAATAATAATTTACACTAGGTATAGTGAAATACATATATAAAATACGTATCTACAATATTTATATATACATATAAATATATATAGAAATTTACATAATGGATATATACTTACATATGTTAAAAATACATATATATATATATATATAAGAAAATACTTAACTAAAAAGTATATATATATATATATATACAAATATTGTATACATATATATAATAGTATATATATAATAATATATATACACATGAACATATATACATATATATACATAAATACATATATATATATATATATATATATATATATATATATATATATATATATATATATATATATATATATATATATATATATATCGCTCGAACTCTGGCTGGGGAAGGGGCGCGCTTATTACTGCAGCCGCTGGCCAGTGGGCCAACTTGGCCTGGTTGTTAGGATTAGGCTTTTGTTTAATTTATCTAGGTTAAGTATTTAATATATATATAAAAAAAACAATCCTGTGTCCGGACAGTTAGGGACACAGGAGTCTAGGTGTCCGGGTCGATTACGACACGCACGACACGTGTTTGCCGTGTCCACACTCACCAATAGAGTCGTCGTGTGTTGGCATGTCTTATATGTGAAATCGAGACACAATAGGACACAGGGGCCAAAAAGACACGTACATGTCCAAGTCGAGCGGGCTTTCGAGGCGGCGACTGGGCGGAGGACGCGTCGGGGTCGACGGAGGATGGTGGCGCTGTAATCGTCTCAGAGAGACGCGTCAAATGGTGGTGGTCGGGGCTGTCGAAGTGGCGTGTAGGCGTCGGGCTAGGTTAGGGCGAACTCTGGCGAGTCTCGTCGGGGAAGATGGGTTGGTTGCGGCGGCGTAAGGGGCTGTGGTGGTCGGGTGAGTCTAGGGTTAGGGTCTGGGGGGTCAGGGGCTATTTATAGAACTCTAGGACGGTGGAATTAGGGCTAGAAATTAGGATTAGGGTTAGGGTTTCGGTGATCGTCGTCAGAGACGACGACAACGCACAGTCGTCGGGGGCAGTTAGGGTTAGGAATTTGCAAAAAGCCCCCCGAAGATTCGAATATTGCACAAATGCACGCCGCCCAAACAGTTTGCAAATATAATTTGCAAACTCTAATTAAAACAATTGATTAATTACAAAATAACACTGTAACAATTTAATAAATTACATAATGATATAAAAACAATTCTAAAAATTACAGAATAATATTAAAACATTTAAATTAATTACAAAATAATAATTTTGTATTTAAAACTCATTTAAAAATCATTTAAAAATTCTAGAAAAATTCCTAAAAATCCTAATAAATATTTTAAGGCTAAATATGACACTTAAAAATTAATTAATACTAATTAAATAAATTTTTAAAAAAATAGGGGCTTACAGAGACTGTGGAATCACGACCAGTAGGACTATGATTGCATATTATCCTTCGACCTTGTTTGAATGGGGTTTGACCTAGGAGGAGTACGATCATCTTAATTTTGAGGACAAAATTCTTCTAAGGGGGTAGACTTGTAACACCCAGTTTTCCAAATGAGGGTAAATTTGAAATTTTGCGATTACAATCATTTAATAATGACATTTAAATCATATTGTAATTTTTGATAATTTTTAATCAATTTAAAACTATTTAAAATATTGAATTGCGATTTTGATGGTTAACTAGTTAAACCCTAGTTTTGCTAAGCCTAGAGACTAACCATGACCAAGGGAGCCTAGTCATGTGATTAGGATGACTAATTATAACTTTTTAGCCTAGGGGTATTTTGGTTATTTTGATAATTTTGTGAAATTATAATTTTGATTAATTAAATATTGTGTTAATCTTTTAGTTAAGCCTTAACCTAGAAGTTTAACCTAACCTCGATTAGTCTTGAGGTTAGAACATTCCTACTAAGTGCCACGGTTAGTAATATCTAGATATTATTCTAGTATGATATTTTTCTTATGATATTTGTGAAAAAAAAAGCTTTGAACCAATAGGAAGGCTTGAAATTGGGTGGAATGACCTTAGCCACTCATCTTGTCACGTTCCAGTACTGAAATACGGAGACGGACTAGGCCAGCTACTCCATATGAGGTATACAAATGTCATACGGCGATCGTGGCTGTCAAGAGACAATGGGGTGCATGCTACATTCAAGTCTCCTATGGTCACACAGAACATCTATGTCTCAATCATTCAAAGCAAGAAAATATCAATTAATGAACATATGAGATAAAGCAGTAAGGTGTCCCTGACGCTTCATCAAAATGGTCATAGAAATCTAGCTTTATAAGTTAGCTAGCCCAGATAGTCAAAGGTACATAATTGTATTCAGCTGCAGTCTGATTTAATTACAAATTATACAAGACAAAATATCCAGATTAGCCGGCTAAACAGGTGCGGGTGGCTAAACGCCAGAACATAAGTAAAGATACTAGAGTGGTGGAAAAGAAACCCACTCGAGTCCCCCGCCAGCCATGCTCCTAGTATGCACCATTGACGTCAGGGAAGAAGGTCGGATCCTCAGGCTCTGCTACGTGATCTGGCCAAACAAAACCAGCGGGGTCAGCCCCGAATAGCAAGTACCACAAGGGAGCACAAAAGAGTGAGATAAAACCCAAGCCTAAAATACAAATAATAATAAAAGCTCCCGGTCGTAACCTCGGTCCACAGCCTGTCCTAGCACGATAGACCAACCCAACAACCAAACAAGGACATGGGTTGGACCACGCACCATGACAGTCCATGTCCCTCGGCTATTAATGGAAGACTCAAGCACAGTCAAGTCATTTTTCAAGCGACCAATCATTCCTGCGGCTTTCTATATTTGGCGGAGTTATCCCCGCGATACTAATTAAAGGAATCCTCAGATCGTGTCAACCCAGCAGGGCTAGCCAAACCATAAGACATATAACACATTGATTATGCACTAGTCCCCCGGAGGGCTACCATGCTAAAACATATAACACATAGCTCGTAGAGGTCGGATATAGCCATCCGCTATAGGCGAATATAACCATATCCATTGCGGCCAACCCGACACGTCAGGACTGGACCTGGGGTGGCTAGTATGGCACGATCTCGGGATTCTTCCCACCCAATGCATCTACCAAGTTAGTTGCCTAATTAATCCCTAGGTTATCCTCAGAGTTCACATGTCGTGGTCACATGTTAACTCCTCTAGATGTCATATATTGTATGAGTACCCCAAGAAGGGATCCGTACGGGCTCAAAGCGTCATACGTATGTATCCCTTCTTGGTGTAATGCAACACACAACACATACCATACCATTGCTACCGACCATTTGCTATGTGAATACTGGACTCTTGGAGGTACTGGCAGGTATCACGTAGGAACACTTAGCGCATAGGATTGCACCTCGGTGCTCACATAGATTGTACCTCAGTACACACATCGGGTTATCCAGCCATTGCATAGGTAGTCAGATTAGAAATGAGGACAAAGACACAAGGGAACATGCGGCTGAGGCTCATGCGGCCAGACTGCATGCGGCCAGAAAATGAAGTCAGCATGACTTCATGCGGCTCGGGAGAGTGGGCTCATGCGGCCGGAGAATATGAGCGCATGCGGCTCGGAAAGAACATGATCATACGGCTACAAAACTGGCTTATGCGGCTGCTCATGCGGTACAGGCTCATGCGGCTGTGAATGCTTATACGGCACAGGCACATGCGGCTAGCTCATACGGCACAGGCTCATGCAGCACGAAAAGCTCATGCGGTACGGGCTCATGCGGCACAGGGATCGGGGAGATACCATGTACAAAATTCATGAAAGAATATGTATATCGGGATCGGGGAGTGACATCTCTATTCTTCTTAGAAAAATTTCGT
This sequence comes from Iris pallida, assembly GCA_029216955.1. Lineage (NCBI taxonomy): Eukaryota > Viridiplantae > Streptophyta > Magnoliopsida > Asparagales > Iridaceae > Iris > Iris pallida. The sequence continues at coordinate 31,928 of JANAVB010004711.1, forward strand.
CCTCGAAATTTCAGCCAAAATAAAGATAGAGGTATCCGGGCAAGTAAGGTACAATTACAATTCTACGCAAGCAACCTATCATTAGCAGTCATTGACTATATATATCAAAATGGTGCAAAACAAGCATGTAAACAGATTACCAAGGCATGAGGAGAAACATACCTTTCGAGTTGAACAAGTGCGGATACCGAGATCTAATCTCGTCCTCGCGCTCCTAGGTTGACTCTTCCGGAGAGTGATGGCCCCAAGCGACACGGACAAGGCTAATAGTCCGGTTCTTGAGCACCTTCTTTCGCCGGTCCAAAATAGACACGGGTTGTTCCTCGTAAGTTAGGTCGGTACCAACGACTAACTCCGAATGGTCGAGGACATGACTCGGATCCGGGACATACCCACGCAACTGAGATACATGAAACATATCATGTACGCCAGATAGCGAGGAAGGAAGGGCAAGCCAATAAGCAACATCGCCTACCCGAGCGAGAATCTCAAAAGGACCAACGAATGTCGGACTAAGCTTTTCCCGGGTTCCAAATCTAATAACTCCCCGAGTAGGCAAAATCTGCAAAAATACTTGGTCACCAACACCAAATTCTAGAGGCCTACGATGTTGATCTGCCCAGTGTCGATGTCTGTCTTGCGTGACTCGAAGCCGCTCTCTGATCAACTTGACTGTTTCTACGATCTGCGTGATCATCTCTGGTCCCAATAATTTTCGTTCTTCCACATCGTCCCACGCCAGAGGGGACCTGCACTTCTTTCCATATAATGCTTCAAACGGTGCCATCTGTATACTTGCCTGATAATTATTATTATAAGAGAACTCCACTAAATGAAGATGATCTTCCCAAGTTCCGCCGAAGTCTAAAGTACAAGCCCGTAACATATCTTCCAAGGTCTGAATGGTTCTCTCTGATTGTCTGTCCGTCTGCGGATGATAGGCTGTGCTGAACCTCAACTTGGTACCCAAACTTTGATGCAAAGTCCGCCAAAAGTGAGAGGTGAACCGTGTGTCTCGATCTGATACTATGCTGACTGGAATACCATGCTGCCTCACAATCTGCCTCATATACATTTTTGCCAGCTGCTCAGTAGACTTCCCTACTCTGAAAGGAAGAAAATGCGCAACCTTCGTGAGCCGATCCACGATTACCCAAACTGCGTTTCGGCCGGTCGGAGATCTAGGTAAACCGGTCACAAAGTCCATTGTGATGTGCTTCCACTTCCACTCTGGAATAGGAAGCGGCTGCAACAATCCTGCTGGTCTCTGCTGCTCTGCCTTCACTTGCTGACATACCAAACACCTGGATACGAATCTCGCTATCTCCCTCTTCATGCCATTCCACCAAAAGTGCTGCTTCATATCCTGGTATATCTTTGTGCCTCCGGGATGAATGGAATAAGGAGAACTATGAGCTTCTGACATAACTTTATGTCGAAGGTCTCCACCTGGTACACAAAGACGGTTTCCGAACCTAAGTGTACCATCCTCATGGATTACTAACTCCTTCCTGAGACCTGACTCACACTCTGATCGAAGCTTTTGGATTCGCGGATCCCCTGCCTGGGCTGCTCTGACCCTCTCTACTAAAGTAGACTGAATCTGCAAACTGGTCATAACTCCCGTATCTTGCGGCAAGATCACCTGATCAATTCCCATTTCCTGAAGATCTTCCAAAATATGCCTCTGCGTGGTTAAAATGAATGCACCACCTCTCCTGCTCAAGACATCTGCTACCACATTCGCCTTGCCTGGATGATACTGAAGATTTATATCAAAATCCTTCAGTAATTCCAACCATCTTCTCTGTCTCATGTTCAGGTCCCTTTGGGTAAACACATACTTTAAGCTCTTATGATCAGTGTAAATCTCCACTCGATCCCAATATAAATAGTGCCTCCATAACTTAAGCGAAAATACTACTGCTGCTAATTCCAGGTCGTGAGGTCGTAAGTCGGATAGTTCTTCTCATGATCTCGAAGCTGTCGAGATGCATATGCTATCACCTTACCATGCTGCATCAATACACATCCAAGTCCCTTTTCGGATATGTCACAATACACTGTAAACCCTCTCGATCCTACTGGAAGTGTCAAGATCGGGGCTGAGATTAACCTCTTCTTCAACTGTGAAACCCATAACTTTTAGTTGATTTTTTTTGAATAATTTAATTAGCTAATTATTAATATAAATCATTTATTTAGGAAATGGTATTTTTAGAAAATTATTAAATTACGTGTTTACTAAATTAATATTTTGCCAGATTATTATTATTATTATTATTATTAGTTAAATAGAAAAAATTATTAATTTCAAAATAAATAATCATGGATTTTTGTTGGACCTGACCTGTTCTGACCCATCCAGACCCGTCCCGAACCCATCTCAAACCTGTGTCTGAATCCGAGTCCAAACTTGGTTTTCGAAACCAACTTTCAAGTTTTTATATATATATTTTCTTTTAAAAAAATTCAATTCTTTTCCTTTCCTTAGCAGAATAAAAAATTTCCTTTCCTTTCCGTTGAAGTCTCGGCCGACCCTGGCTTTTCCTAACGCTCGAGCCTCTTCATTTTCGTAACTGCCAAACCCTTCTTTAAAACCCTCCTCCTCTTCATTTCTCCTCACCACTCCCCTTATTTATTCCTAACACTGACACACATTCACATCTCACACCACCACCAACTCCCTATACTTTCCCTCCTCCTTCTTCTTAGCAAACTCACAAACCTACCCCACCAGCACTACTCCTTTCCTTCAGCACTCTATTTTCTTTCCCAAAGAAAACCCTCTCCCCGATCCACCCGAGCGCCGAGCCGAGCCGCATCCGCGCCGTCCCGCCGGACCCCGATCCTCGGGCCCGACCCCAGGCCGCGTCTCGTCTTCTGCGCGGTCTCCCCGGCGCCGCCCCTGCGCTGCCCTAGCTCGGCGCATCCCGCGGCCACCCCCTCTCGACCCCGCTTCCAGGCGCCCCGACGCCGGCAACCTCCGCCCGAGGCCTCTGTCCGCTCGACCTCCTGCGCAGCGCCACTTCGGCCTGCCGTGCAGGGCCCACTACTGCTGTTCCGTTCGCCCCTTCGGCGTTGACCTGTGAGCTTCTGTCGGTTTTTGTTCCCGATCTCGACCGGGCCACCCTTCGTACAACTCTGACCCGTTGTCCGCAGCCCTTGGTGAGTTCTGACTCGCCACTTTCGTGGAGTCATTTCCGTGGAGCTATTTTCGTGGAGCTGTTTCCGTGGAGACGTTCCCGTAATTTTTGTGGGTTCCGACTCGCATATTCTGGGATATTCCGAGTCCGAGGGAAATTGGCTTTTCTTCCAAAATTTTCATCTGAGAGCTCTAGCCGAGCAACCCAAGGTATAACTCCTCTGTCCCGTCCATTTCGGTAGTCAATGATGAGAATTGGTCCCCGATTCCCTCCCGGGAATTCGGTTTTAGAGCGACGTAGTGACTTCGAATTTTTTGGAGACGTTTCTGTGATGTTCTGTGTTTATTTTGGATTTTTCCGAAATGTGTTTTCTGGATTTTTGGGTGCTGTGGTTTCCGATTTCATTTCGGGAATTTCCGATTATAATTTTGGGTTTCCGATTAAGCTTCGAGAATTATTCTGTGAATTTAAATTTTGTGTAAAATGGTTTGGAAGTTAATTTCTGGGTGTTCCCTGGTTTGGGACTTTTATTATGGGTGTTTCGGCGCATTTTACCAGTTTTGGGTTGTCCCGAATATAGAGGGAATGCTGCCCAAATTTTTATAAAATTTTATAAATGAATTTCAAATTGGTTTTTGGAGGTTATTTATTTAAATAGATTTTTGGGCGACGACCATACCGGTCCATGGGCCCTTAGCGAAATGCAAACGAAATCGGTTTTACCTGGACGTTGAGGCATTAGCTATTTTGACGATTGGACCAAAGTCTGAGACTCGTATTATATTTTAATTTATTAATCTTATTTTATAATTAAATTGTAGGAAATTTTAGGACTAACCAATGTTTTTTTCTTATTTAAATTTATGTAAAAAGTCTGTAAAGGGCATAAGCCCAACTTTTATCTAATATCTGGGGTTTTGTAATATTGTAAATTTTTATTTATTTCTGGTTGGTTGATTGACGTAAAACGTAAAAGATGATAATATAATTATTTTATAAAATTTAAATAACATTTTCTCACAATAAAATAATTAGGAAATTACAAGTTTATTGCAAATTCACGTTTTCTCATTTAAAGAAAAATATTAATTTTATATATAATACAAAATACAAAGTTTTACCAAGTAAATCAATAACTACAAAATTTTTCAAATACAAAGTTAAATTGACTTTTCTTTGTAAGATAGTAACTCACCTCGATAAGCGCGCTTTAAGTAGAGTTGTAAATAATCTAAAATTTGACTAGGACAAATTCTAGAGATTGTAACTAGCACACCTAGATATGGATTGAATATTGGTGCTAAGTCAGGAATTCTCAATTGTAGGGTTTCGAGGATTGTACTAGCATCATCCCGGAACTAACATCGAATCCAGTCATAATCAAGGCAAGTACAATTTGTGGTAGTTTACAATTATTTAGTAATCGTTTTATTGCAAGTTTAAACCACGATGCAACATGGAACTCTCTCTGAGAGCATTGACTGATTGACTGTTGGGTACTGGGGGAGTAGTGTAATGAGTATGACCACAGCCAAAATAGTATACTGACTGTGTTAGCTTACCCCTCATACACACGGGGATAAGCCATATCGTATCAATAGGATACAACTGTCCAACCCAATCCGGTCATATTCATTGCCTATTCACATCATAATATTTAATTGCTGGAAACTGTTTATTTTAAATTGTTTAAAAGTGCATAACTCTATTATTATTTCAATTGTTGAATTATCATGAATTGTACTTTGCTCCCTCCTGACTGGAGACCAACATTTTTAGGTGATTGAGTCGTTGAAGATCTGATGCCTGTTCCCGCAGAACCTGGAACCCAAGAACAGTAGAGCTGGATAGTAATTTATTTTAGTAACCAATGTATCAAGTGTAGTTGTTGTAATTAATAGTTGTTGTATTTCAAAAATTTTAAAATTGAATAAAAGATTTTATATTCTTTAGAATTTTATCTGTATGTGTTTCATTGCTGGATACAGCTTACTTACTGCCCGCCGTCTCAACAACGGTGCAGGCTGGGCATGATCCGATTCGACCCAAGAAATTGGGACCAGGGTCGTGACATGTTTTTAGTGGTGGCCCATGCAGGTCAGATCTGTAAATTGGTCTAGTCAACTTAGTCTAGACCATCGCGCAGTTCTGTAACTTGACCCAGGAATAGTTGAGACTTTAGGAAAACAGACTTTAGAAACAACTAGAACACTTAGATGATATACACCATGTTACATTATAGGGCCAAAAATTATTTACTTAAAAATCTATTTTTGCCTGCTTATAGATTCGTAGGATACTTTGTTTGTGTTTGTACCTAAACCTTATCTAGATTAAGTTGATTGTACCTTTGAGTGTCCCATGACTTTCGAGATTATTTTTCCTACCATAATTTTTAGGTTCTAGTATACTTTAGGATTCATATTCTTTTTGGAATAAGGTTGAATTTTTCAATCTTTTTCTTCTTTATCAAACCTAATTTTAACTTCTTCAATGGTTGATCAGATCTTACTTCTCTACCTTTAATTGAAATCTTGATTTGTTCGCTATGTAGGATTTCGAATTCTCTTAGCAACCCTGATAAATTCTTATCTATCCAGTATATCTACAACCATTATCCAACCTTTTGCCTTGATCTCCTTTTCAATTGACTAACTTTCTCGGAATCAATCCTGAATCAAAATTCTTCTGGGATCATTTAAACCTCAAGGTCAATTATTACCAGAAGAATTAGTTTAGTTCATGATTCTTTTTAATTTTAATATTGATTGTTATCTCCTGAGTTATTCCAAAGACCTAGAATATTTTCATGTGTTGACTTCCTCCACTCATCTTAAAACCCTACTCTCTCTATGAAATTTTTGATCAAATCAAGGCCTAGAAAGCTTCTATGATCATGAAGCAGGAACGGTCAGAAAATTGATCACATTTTTGAATCCATTCTATTGTTAAATTTCCTTAAGTCAAGGAGATTTTTAGCTGTCCCAAAGCTATTTAATTTCTTGGCGTTACTAGACAATTTTAATTTGATTTCCTTGAATCAATGAGACTTACCTTCTCTCAAATTTCCAACTTTCCTTAGTTATGGAATTATTCTTCTCAAAATATTTTCTGTATTCCCTGAGTGATTTGTCAGGAATATTTTTATTGGTTTTTCTTACTTAATCCGAATCTGTGATGCTTCTATCTTATCTAGTGTTTGACTCAATTATTCAAATCAAGGTTGATCGTTTCATCTTTGAAATCGGAGAACAGATACTCCTCTTGATTTTTAGTCCCAGTCTCTTGAATCTCAAATACATATTTTAAATCCCTTGATCTCAGAAGAACAGTCATCTACATTTTCTATCCTGTTTAGAACTTTAAACTCGTTATGATTATTTAAATTATACCTCGAAGTTTATTCATGATTTTGATCACAACAAAATATTCTAAACTCTATCTAGAAGATTCTAAACATGTTTACAATTTTATCTTGATATTTAGTAATCATGCCTCGATTCTGATTTTGTCTCATGAAGTAAACCTAGAACATTTTTATAGCTTGGATTTTTAGAGTGCATGATATATAGGATATATATGAGTTAAAATATACAATGGTGACTAGTATCGAGGAAAGTTTGTGAATAGTTTGACATTGAAAATTAAAGGTTGTCAATGCTAGGCATAGAGATGCACTCTAAGAAGGTGCATGGTGAATTAACTATAAACAAGAAATATTGGACTTAAAATGTAAATAATTGAGGATGACGAATTGTATGAATAGAAGGGTGCCAATATATAAAAAAAAAAATTGAGAAGATTGCACCCGATAATATGAACTTGAGTTTAGTGAAAATTAATAAAGGAAAAGATCTTATTTGAATAATATCATATGCATCTTAGAATTAAATTTTATATTGACTTTGAAGAGTTGACATTTTTGATTTTAAGGAGAACAATTTTTGTAATGATAGGCCACAAGGAGTTTGATTAAATATTTTCGAAGATGTAATTGATTGAATATAAAATCTACCAGTTGAGGGAAGAATATCATGTTGAGTAGAAATTGAAAGATTAGAGGATTTAAATTTGGTAGATTAACACAAATAAATTTTGGTGATGTGGCTTCGAGTTTTAAATTAGTTGTCTCTAGATATGAGATATATATGAAACGTTATGATTTCAGTTTTGAAAGTAAATTTTGATTTAAGGATCCCATTTAAAGGTTATCAAAGTTTTTTGAAGTATGATTTTTTATTTTTTTCATTTATTTTATGTAGGATTTTGATTTGTAAAATGACAGTAAGTTTTTTTGATATATTCGTTTGTCGAATTATTTAAAAACTTATGGTATTTTTAAAACTATTTTATAGATCCTCGCGGCAGGATAATTATATTGAGATGATCATCTTGCGCTTTATTAAAGGAGAGAGTAGCCATAATTAAATTTAAATCTTTGAGAAGTTTGTGTTTGAATCTTTTGATGTTTGAATTTGGATTTTGAAATAGAGATGGATGAACTTTAGGTTAAAGAAGAAATCAAATCTGTGAAAGTTCTATAAATTCTTGGAGACGAGCATTACGTGACCAAGATTGAATTTTGACTTTTGAGGAAATTATTATTTTTATTTGAATGAGGAGAAAAACTTATTCATCGAATTAACATTAGTAAAAAAAATTGACTGAGGATTTGATTTGATTTTATGATCGAGTCACCAATTGATGTTTGAAGATGTTAATTTTTGGATACAAGAAATGGCATATTTGGATTTCAATTTTAATTAGCTTGAAAAACTTGAATGTGAGGATATATATAAAAAAAAAAATTTGTGGATTAGCAATAAAGATTTTGATCTTATGATTTGATTTCTTACTGGAATTGGAATTGATGAGTAAAATTTTAAATTTGATATTTTCTAAGGTGGAAAGTGGAAGCTTTGTAGGATTAAAGCTTAAGGATAAAATTTATTTAAATAAAAGAGTTGAAGAATTGATATGGCACATTGACAATTTTGTAAAATCACAAGTTTTGAGGGATGTAGTATGATTGAATTTGATTTTAAGAAGATTATCATTATATTATAAGATATAATTTAAAGGTTGTATTTGAAGATTAAAAAATTAAAGTCTGTTTGGAGCATTGAATTTAAATTTAACGTTTAAGGATTGGATTTGATTCAAAAATTTGAAATTTTGCGAAAAACCAAATTTCGAGGAGTTGAGGATATTGGTGATTTTGAGATTTGGCATAAATAGTTATTATTTATTATTTGAATTGAAGAAAAATTTTTTGGAGAATAGGATCTGTGGATTATTGTTCAAATTCGAATTTCGAGGATGAGCTTTGAAATGTTAATCAAGAAATATAAAATTGGTTGGGTTTGATACGATATGTGATTGAACTAAAATTTAGTAATGTGACTCATTAAATTTTAGAATTTACTAGCAGAGGTTAAAAGCTTAAATTTCGAGGAAGAAATTTTCTAAGGAGGGAAGGTTGTGAAACCCGTAACTTTTAGTTGATTTTTTTGAATAATTTAATTAGCTAATTATTAATATAAATTATTTATTTAGGAAATGGTATTTTTAGAAAATTATTAAATTGCGTGTTTGCTAAATTAATATTTTGCCAGATTATTATTATTATTATTATTATTATTAGTTAAATAGAAAAAAATTATTAATTTCAAAATAAATAATCATGGATTTTTGTTGGACCTGACCTGTTCTGACCCATCCAGACCCGTCCCGAACCCATCTCAAACCTGTGTCTGAATCCGAGTCCAAACTTGGTTTTCGAAACCAACTTGAAGTTTTTATATATTTCTCTTTTAAAAGAATTCAATTCTTTTCCTTTCCCTTAGCAGAATAAAAATTTCCTTTCCTTTCCGTTGAAGTCTCGGCCGACCTGGCTTTCCCTAACGCTCGAGCCTCTTCATTTTCGTAACTCCCAAACCCTTCTTTAAAACCCTCCTCCTCTTCATTTCTCCTCACCACTCCCCTTATTTATTCCTAACACTGACACACGTTCACATCTCACACCACCACCAACTCCCATACTTTCCTTCCTCCTTCTTCTTAGCAAACTCACAAACCCACCCCACCAGCACCACTCCTTTCCTTCAGCACTCCATTTTCTTTCCAAAGAAAACCCTCTCCCCGATCCACCCGAGCGCCGAGCCGAGCCGCATCCGCGCCGTCCCGCCGGACCCCGATCCCCGGGCCCGACCCCAGGCCGCGCCCCGTCTTCCGTGCGGTCTCCCCGGCGCCGCCCCTGCGCTGCCCTAGCTCGGCGTATCCCGCGGCCACCCCCTCTCGGCCCCGCCTCCAGGCGCCCCAACGCCGACAACCTCCGCCCGAGGCCTCTGTCCGCTCGACCTCCTGCGCAGTGCCACTTCGGCCTGCTGTGCAGGGCCCACTACTGCTGGTTCCGTTCGTCCCTTCGGCGTTGACCTGTGAGCTTCTGTCGGTTTTCGTTTCCGATCTCGACTGGGCCACCCTTCGTGCAACTCTGACCCGTTGTCCGCAGCCCATGGTGAGTTCCGACTCGCCACTTCCGTGGAGTCATTTTCGTGGAGCCATTTCCGTGGAGCTTTTTCCGTGGAGACGTTCCCGTAATTTTTGTGGGTTCCGACTCGCATATTCTAGGATATTCCGAGTCCGAAGGAAATTGGCTTTTCTTCCAAATTTTTTATCTGAGAGCTCTAGCCGAGCAACCCAAGGTATAACTCCTCTGTCCCGTCCCATTTCGGTAGTCAATGATGAGAATTGGTCCCCGATTCCCTTCCGGGAATTCGGTTTAGAGCGACGTAGTGACTTCGGATTTTTCGGAGACGTTTCTGTGATGTTCTGTGTTTATTTCATATTTTTCCGAAATGTGTTTTCTGGATTTTGGGTGCTGTGGTTTCCGATTTCATTTCGGGAATTTTCGATTAAGCTTCGGGAATTATCTGTGAATTTAAATTTTGTGTAAAATGGTTTGGAAGTTAATTTCTGGGTGTTCCCTGGTTTGGGACTTTTATTATGGGTGTTTCGGCATATTTTCCCAGTTTTGGGTTGTCCCGAATATAGAGGGAATGCTGCCCAAATTTTTATAAAATTTTATAAATGAATTTTAAATTGGTTTTCGGAGGTTATTTATTTAAATAGATTTTTGGGCGACGACCATACCGATCCATGGGCCCTTAGCGAAATGCAAACGAAACCGGTTTTACCCGAATGTTGAGGCATTAGCTATTTTGACGATTGGACCAAAGTCTGAGACTCGTATTATATTTTAATTTATTAATCTTATTTTATAATTAAATTGTAGAAAATTTTAGGACTAGCCAATGTTTTATTCTTATTTAAATTCATGTAAAAAGTCTGTAAATGGCATAATCCCAGCTTTTATTCAATATCTTGGGTTTTGTAATATTGTAAATTTTTATTTTATTTCTGGTTGGTTGATTGACGTAAAACGTAAAAGATGATAATATAATTATTTTATAAAATTTAAATAATATTTTCTCATAATAAAATAATTAGGAAATTACAAGTTTATTGCAAATTCACGTTTTTTCATTTAAAGAAAATATTAATTTTATATATAATACAAAATACAAAGTTTTACCAAGTAAATCAATAACTATGAATTTTTTCAAATACAAAGTTAAATTGACTTTTCTTTGTAAGATAGTAACTCACCTCGATAAGCGCGCTTTAAGTAGAGTTGTAAATAATCTAAAATTTGACTAGGACAAATTCTAGAGATTGTAACTAGCACACCTAGATATGGATTGAATATTGGTGCTAAGTCAGAAATTCTCAATTGTAGGGTTTCGAGGATTGTACTAGCATCATCCCGGAACCAATATCGAATCCAGTCATAATCAAGGCAAGTACAATTTGTGGTAGTTTACAATTATTTAGTAACGTTTTATTGTAAGTTTAAACCACGATGCAACATGGAACTCTCTCTGAGAGCATTGACTAATTGACTGTTGGGTACTGGGGGAGTAGTGTAATGAGTATGACCACAGCCAAAATAGTATACTGACTGTGTTAGCTTACCCCTCATGCACACGGGGATAAGCCATATCGTATCAATATGATACAACTGTACAACCCAATCCGGTCATATTCATTGCCTATTCACATCACAATATTTTAACTGCTAGAAAACTGTTTATTTCAAATTGTTTAAAAGTGCATAACTCTATTATTATTTCAATTGTTGAATTATCATGAATTGTACTTTGCTCCCTCCTGACTGGAGACCAACATTTTTAGGTGATTGAGTCGTTGAAGATCTGATGCCTGTTCCCGCAGAACCTTGAACCCAAGAACAGTAGAGCTGGATAGTAATTTATTTTAGTAACCAATGTATCAAGTGTAGTTGTTGTAATTAATATTTGTTGTATTTCAGAAATTTTAAATTGAATAAAAGATTTTTATATTCTTTAGAATTTTATCTGCATGTGTTTCACTGCTGGATACAGCTTACTGCCGCCGTCTCAACAACGGTGCAGGCTGGGCATGATCCGATTCGACCCAAGAAATTGGGACCGGGTCGTGACATCAACTCTTTAAATGATGTCTGACACTCTGCTGACCAAACAAACTCTACATCCTTATGTGTCAAACGCGTCAAGGGTGCCGAAATCCTGGCAAAGTCTGCCACGAACCTCCTGTAGTAACCTGCCAATCCTAAAAAACTACGCACTTCTGCTACCGTCTTCGGAACTGGCCAATTCTCTACTGCCTCATCGGGTCTACTGACACTCCTGCTCCAGAGATAATGTCTCCCAGGAACGAAATATGATTCAACCAAAACTCACATTTATCAAGCTTCGCATAAAGTCGATGCTCCCTTAAGGTCTACAAAACTGTCCGAAGATGTTTCTTATGTTCTTCCTCACTACTGGAATAGACGAGGATGTCATCTATAACACTACTACAAACTTATCCAAATATGGTAGGAAGATGCAGTTCATCAAATCCATGAATACTGCTGGAGCATTAGTCAGTCCAAATGGCATCACCAGAAACTCATAATGCCCATACCGTGATCTAAATGCTGTCTTGGGTATGTCCTGCTCCCGGACCCTCACTTGATAATATCCAAATCGAAGATCAATCTTAGAGAAGACGCAGGCCTTGCTCAATTGATCAAACAAGTCATCAATCCTTGGTAACGGATACTTGTTCTTCACTGTTACTGCATTCAACTGCCGGTAATCAATGCACATTGCGTCGATCCATCCTTCTTGGGTACCAAAATCACCGCGCTGCCCAGGGCGATTCACTGTCTCGGATAAACTGCTTCGTCTTCAGTTCTTCTTCATGCTGGTACTACTTGTCCAACTCTGACTGCGACATCCTGTAAACTCTGCCGACTTTAGGCTCCGTCCCAGGATTCAACTCAATGTAAAACTCCACATCTCTTACTGGTGGTAAACCTGGAAGCTTATCTGGAAATACATCAACAAACTCTCTGACCACTCTTGGAATCTGCTCCTGCTCTGCAAATGCTTCTGCAATGATGCCCTTGGGTCGATCCTCCAATGATCTGACAAAGACGAACTCCTCAACGCCAAGTACATTAAATACTACCCTACCTCACCGACAATCTATCGTCGCATGACTGTCTCTCAACCAGTCCATGCCTAGGACAACGTCAAAGTTGTCCATAGGGAACTCGATCAAAGATGCGGGCAATAATCGCCTACTCACTACGATTGGACATGCTAAGCACACTCTGATAACTCCTACGAGCCAATTACCAGTGAGTATATTCATCCTCTCTGGCAATGCCTCGAAATCCAATCCAATACGTGTCGCAAATCGTGCAGATATAAAAGAGTGGGTAGCCCCCGAATCAAATAATGCTACTGCAGGAAAAGATGTAACAGAAATATTACCTGCAACCACGTCGCCTGAAGCTAGCGCATCCTCCAGTGATAAGGTGAAGGCCTGGCCCTGGCCTTGCTGAGCTCCCTCCTGCTGCCTTTCTCGACCATGCTGCCGCTGCGGCCTCTGCGGGCCTTCCTGGTTTTGTGCCTGGCGATACATCTGAGCCTGCGCTGGTAGACGCTGGGCTAGCGGTCTTACGGCCAATGCTGGTCCTGTCACTACCATATTTCTAGCTTAGGGGTATTTTGGTCATTTTTAAAATTTTGGGAATTATTGGAATTATTTAGTATTAATTATAATTATTGGAATTTAAGTGATTTTTAGTATAATTTAATTTAGTGCTATTCTTGACTTTGACTCATGGTGACTTAGGAGACTGTCCTAGAAGCTAACCCTAGTCATGACTATCTTGGTTAGATTATAAAACCCTAGTTAACCCAAGTTAGTGACACTCTAGTCATTAGGATTAAATTTGGGAAATAGGATTAATGAATAGGTTAGATAATGGCTTGTGATTTCATAAGCCGTGACTTATGGCTTAGGCCCATAGAGGCCCATAACCAAACTAGTGAAGCCCTAACCCTAGCCTACACTACATGGTCGGCCAACATTGGTTTCCCACCCTATATAATGTCTACCACTTAGGGCTAGCCTCCTTTAGAAAATAGCAAGTTTGGAAATAGAGGTAAATCCCTTTCTTCCCAATCCCTATCTTCTCCATTTTAACTCCTTTTTCCTTCAAATTCTTGCAATAGGTTCTAATCTCTGTGTATTTCTTGGCTATGGTGAGAAATTTCAATGAAGGAGCAATTTGGAGGAGTTTGGGTAGCTAGAGGAACAACTCTCTTTGAAGCTTTTGAGCCATTTCACTCACCTAGGTAAATTCCTATTCCTACCATAAAATAGTGATTTAAATGCATGAATAGGAAGCCCTAGGTCTACCCTAACTGTTGGTATAGGCATTGTTAGGTTTTGTGTCTGGTACGTGTCCGTATCGGACACGTATCAGTGGCTAACCTAAGTGTTTGATGAAATGCCACAGTGGGCATTTCATCCTTGTTTTCTGATTTTCTTTGAATAAGAAATTAGGGTTTGGCCTTGCTTAATGTTTTCTGGTGGACTGAGGTGGTTGTGGTGTCGTGTCGGGTCGTTATGGACACGGGAACACACTGGGTTCCACACGCGCACGTGAGTAGCAGTTCTCTGCTACTCGGGGGCCACAGCACACTGGATACACCACGTGGACACGAAAAACTCGACACACGGGTCGGGGCTGACACTGACACGAGGCTTCTAAAGTTTCGTGAGTCCTCGTGTCGTGTCGGACACGCAGTTGCAAGTGCACTGGTCGTGCACTGTGCGGGTTCAGCCAAATTTTTGGCACTGGTACGTGTGTCGTGTCACTAACACATATCGTGGACCCATGTCAGGGTGTCAGGACCCTAGACCTAGTTGCACTCGATACTGGGACACAAGCTTAGGGTTTGTGTCGTGTTGTGACACGTGTACGAGGTCAGTGAACACGTGCATGAGACTGTTTTTATACTGTTAATTCCAGTTCCATTTTCCTGTGTTTAATTCCATTTTAAATTATTAAATTATGTTTTTAATTGCTAATTAAGATCCTATACATGTTTAGTATATGTTAGTTGATTATTACATATGAGATTGGGTTGTTTGCCATGAGATGGGATTTGGACTCGGGTTCGACTGATACCACTGATACCATATCTATATTCAGTTCTTCCTAAACTTGAATCCATTTTAATCTATTTTAAATTGATGTTTTCAGCTGTTAAATGATCCCACATATTTGTTAGTTCATGATTAATTCGATTTACTTATTAGAATAGGTTTATGATATAAGAATGGAATAATTGATAGTGAGTTGGGACCTTATGTATTTGACTGATACATTGTTCCTATTAAAACTGAATTGATTCACTGTTGCTGGGCTTTGAATCCCAGTTTCAAACTGAATTTGAATGATCAAATTAATGTGAATTCTTATATTTGTATTAGTTTTGGTTTCATTGTTGAATGGTGGATTAGTTATCAAGTTAACTGTCATTAGACTTCCAGGAATTCTCAATTCCTGAGAATTATTTTCATCTCTTTAAAATCTGAATTGATTTCCTTTCCTTAACTGTTTTGATTCCATAGTTCTTAAATACCTATGATTGATTCCTATAGACACTTGCTACACTGTCATGTTACCCTCACTGATTTCCAGATTTCCCTCCCTGTTTTCCCAGTACACTGTTTGTATATGCACTGTTAATTCCTATAATGCTCACTGTTTTCCTATCTTCCTTTTTGAACACACACACAAATGTTAACTCACTGATTTCCAGGTTACACTACACTGTCATGTGAACCCCTGAACACACACATTCATATCACTACACTGATTTCTTTCCATTGACACTGTACACAAATACCATTCACTGTTTCCCTGTTTTCTAGGATATCACACATTTGCCTAACACTCATTCCATGATAACACACACTCTCATGACACTTTGCTCTCATGTCTTCTCTCAACACACACCACATGAACACAATGTACATGTGCCCATTTCCGATCTTCTATGTACATGTATATATGTATGATATATATATATTATGTATATATTATATATATGTATATATATATATATATATATATATATATAATATATATATATTATATATATATATATATTATGAGATGCACATATATAGGTAGCCTATATGTTAATGTGTAGTACTATATTATATTATATATATTAATATGTGTATATATGATATGTGGGTTGGCTTAGGCATGATATAGCCTATAGCCTAGGGCTCTTAGCCTATGGGTGTGGCTTGAATGCCAGTATAGAGTAGTTAGACTTGTATAGTCTAGAATTGATGTGGGCTTGATAAAATAGACTAGTTAGACTAGTATAGACTTGTTTGACTTAGGTTTGACTTAGTTGACCTAGTTTGACTTCTAGGGTTGACCAGAGTTACCAAGAGTTGACTTTGGTCTAGATTGACCTAGATTCATATAGAATGCATTGAATTGCATCTTATTATCATTTTAGACTTATAGTGACTTGTACTGTTCTATAGGAGACAGACCCACTCCTCGGACAGTAGATATTCTTCAGATACTCAGGATACAGGCGAGTACATTCTCTGATCATTTCATATCATGTTAGAATTATTCTCCTGCTTTAAATTACTTTACTTGATGCTGTCACGTTGGTCACACGGATTAGTACTATATGGATCCTTTCTTGAGATGTTATCCCCTCAGGAGCATCGGATACTACATGTTCTGTGTGTTTCACTTACATTGTGTATCACTATGCTTCATGGTTCATTGAATCACTTGTGACATGTACTCTCATGATCACAGAGTCTTCCATGAATCACCCATTTATGGGCATTCCTAGAATTCCCATTTATGGGACTATCATGTATCACCCTTCGGGGGCCATTACATGAATCATAACATAACCTGGCTGGATCCTTGTGTATTGATTGGGGGTACGGGGGAGTAGAAGTGGACATGTGAATAATATCCAAGTAGTGTAGCATCAGAATCATTCCGTAGTGTAGCATCAGAATCATCCTATGCCATTCATATGTCTATATTGTACTCTGACTCACTAGCCACTGTTAGTTCTCTATTTATAGTAGATATTCCATTACAGCTATCTCCTTTACATTCTGTACTTTCTTTCAGTTTTCTGTATCTTACTCTACTGCATGGTTATATTTCTAACCTGCTATGATCTGTTGAGATGTATTGTGCTCGCTCCGTCCTGATTGGGTACCGTTGATATGTTTACAGAGGACGAGGATGAGGCTGGTGTTGACACTTTTTATGTGACAACTCTAGATGACACATGTGATCCGAATTTCCAGCCGGATCCACTAGCTATAGAGACTGAGGCTCCCTAGTCTAGGTTTTTATTATTTCTGTCATTTGAGATCTGGATTGTATATGTTCTTTCATATTCTGTAGTTGAGACTTTGTATTTCTGGATGTTTGCTGAGTTGTTATCTTAGACACTTAGACTCTTCTGATCATCTGTATTTCATTTTGAGTGCTATATCATATCGTGCTTCTTCTTCCTTAGTTGTGATTGAGTTTTCATTCTGCTATGTCACCCCCATTCGGGGAGTATAAACTGCTTAGCATTGTACTGTTAGATGCATGAGACCTAGGACAACGTTCTACCGCCGACACTGCGGCGTAGGCTGGACGTACCCACGTCTCGTGCCCTTACTCTAGGGTGCGGGTCGTGACACGTCCTCTGTCTGGTGTTGCCCCTGGCGCTGGCAATGTCGAAAACTGCTGAACTGGCCCTCCTGGCCTCTGCATCATAGGGCAATTAGCGATCTTGTGGTCTGGACTGCCATACCTCATACATAATCCATTAGCTGAACGACACACATCCCTAGTGTGCCCTCCCTTACCACAGTAAGTACATCCAATGGACGCCTCCTGGCGCTGCTATTGGTTCCTCTGCTGCTGATGCCGAACTGGTGTTGTTATCTCAGATACCGCCGTCCTTCGCGGCGCTCCTGACTCATGAATACGGATGCCGGGTGCTGGCGCCGATGTTTGCTGTACTGCTCCTCTGCCCCTACTCTGGTGATGAGACCTCTTCTGGCCCCCATGCCTTGTCACCAACCTTTGTTGGATGAGTTCATGCCTCCGAGCTGCCGTTAAAACGGTATCAAAAGTCTGATAGTCATGCCCTTCTACTAGCTGTAGAATCTCCAAATGAAGTCCCTGCTGGAACCTCATAGCCTTTTCTGGCTCTGTAGCTACCATCGTCGGTGCAAACCGACTCAGTCTGCAGAACTCCGCTGTATATCCATCCACCGTCTTTCCAGCCTACTTGAGACCGATAAACCTCTGCTGTAGCTCATACCGCGCTACCACGCCAAAGTACTTGGCCTTGAATCTGGTACGGAAGCTATCCCAAGGAACATGATGCCTCACTCCAACCTCTTTCGATGCCGACCAGTCGCGGGCGAGATCCTGATGGCATCCTCCGTGCCGTTAAAATATCTCGGGTTGAGTCGACAAAACCTTTCCGATGCTCCCGAATCATTCCTGACACTTCTCTCAAGGGCTAATTGTAATCCCTGATTCAGTAGCACATTCTGTTCCTGCTGTCGGGTCTGCTGCTACTGATGGGCTGCCACCTGACGATGCTGAGTGGCCAGAAATCCCCGCTGCTGGCACCGCTGGGGGTGCAGGAGTTTCTAGAACCTGTGGTTCTACTGGCTCTGATATCACTTCCACTCGAATCTGGTCAGGAGAATGTATTCCTTCCAGTTGCTGCCCTGTCGAGCCATGCTCTACTGGATGTTCCTCTACGTTGGCCTCGCTAGCTACTGAGAAAGAAGCACCCCTATAGGGAAAGGTACATGATATTAATTAACAGGACGAGGAAGATTCGAGGATGCAATTCAGGTTATCAATCAAGGTGAGGAAAGAGAAATCGAGGCAAGAGATTCAAAGGGAACAAGTTTTGATTGAGACTTCTATAATAGTAACACCCCACAAGTCTGAAAATCGGACCTGCATGGGCCACTAATAAAACCTTGTCACGCCCCAGTACTGAAATACGGAGACGGACTAGGCCAGCTACTCCATATGAGGTATACAAACGTCATACAGCGATCGTGGCTGTCAAGAGACAAGGGGGCATGCTACATTCAAGTCTCATATGGTCACACAGAACATCTATGTCTCAATCATTCAAATCAAGAAAACATCAATTAATGAACATATGAGATAAAGCAGTAAGGCGTCCCTGACGCTTCATCAAAATGGTCATGGGGATCTAGCTTTATAAGTTAACTAGCCCAGAGAGTCAAAGGTACATAATTGTATTCAGCTGCAGTCTGATTTAATTATAAATTATGCAAGACAAAATGTCCAGATTAGCCGGCTAAACAGGTTCCGGTGGCTAAACGCCAGAACATAAGTAAAAATACTAGAGTGGTGGAAAAGAAACCCACTCGAGTCTCCCGCCAGCCATGCTCCTAGTATGCACCATTGACGTCAGGAAAGAAGGTCGGATCCTCAGGCTCTGCTACGTGATCTGGCCAAACAAAACCAGCAGGGTCAGCCCCGAATAACAAGTACCACAAGGGAGCACAAAAGAGTGAGATAAAATCCAAGCCTAAAATACAAGTAATAATAAAAGATTCCGGTCGTAACCTCGGTCCACAGCCTGTCCTAGCACGATAGACCAATCCAACAACCAAACAAGGACATGGGTTGGACCACGCTCCATGATAGTCCATGTCCCTCGGCTACTAATGGAAGGCTCAAGCATAGTCAAGTCGTTTTTCAAGCGGCCAATCATTCCTGCGGCTTTCTATATTTGGCGGAGTTATCCCCGCGATACTGATTAAAGGAATCCTCAGATCGTGTCAACCCAGCAGGGCTAGCCAAACCATAAGACATATAACACATTGATTATGCACCAGTCCCCCGGAGGGCTACCGCGCTAAAACATATAACACATAGCTCGTAGAGGTTGGATATAGCCATCCGCTATAGGCGAATAAAACCATATCCGTGGCGGCCAACCCGACACGTCAGGATTGGACCTGGGGTGGCTAGTATGGCACGATCTCGGGATTCTTCCCACCCAATGCATCTACCAAGTTAGTTGCCTAATTAATCCCTAGGTTATCCTCAGAGTTCACATATCGTGGTCACATGTTAACTCCTCTAGATGTCGTACATTGTACGAGTACCCCAAGAAGGGATCCGTACTGGCTCAAAGAGTCATACGTATGTACCCCCTTCTTGGTGTAATGCTACACAACACATACTATGCCATTGCTATCGACCATTGCTATGTGAATGATGGACTCTTGGAGGTACTGGCAGGTATCACGTAGGAACACTTAACGCATAGGATTGCACCTCGGTGCTCACATAGATTGTACCTCAGTATACACAAAGGGTTATCCAGCCATCGCATAGGTAGTCAGATTAGAAATGAGGACAAAGACACAAGAGAACATGCGGTTGAGGCTCATGTGGCCAGACTGCATGCGGCCAGAAAATGAAGTCAGCATGACTTCATGCGGCTCGGGAGAGCGGGCTCATGCGGCCGGAGAATATGAGCGCATGCGGCTCGGGAAGAACAGGATCATGCGACTACAAAACTGGCTTATGCGAATGCTTATGCGGCACAGGCTCATGCGGCTGCGAATGCTTATGCGGCACAGGCTCATACGGCACAGGCACATGCGGCTAGCTCATGCGGCACGGGCTCATGCAGCATGGAAAGCTCATACGGCACGGGCTCATACGGCACAGGCACATGCGGCTAGCTCATGCGGCACGGGCCCATATGGTATAGGCACATGCAGCTGTAATGGCTTATGCGGCTGCTCATGGCTCATGCGGCTGTGATTGCTTATGCGGCAGACACTGCCATGCGCCATGCGGCACGAGGTGAACGGGGGTATGCGGCTCGAGAGAGCGGGATCCTGCAGCAAAACTGAAACAGGCTTATGCGGTTGAGCAATGCCATGCGGCTGTGGCACTATTCATCGTCCTTGCCAGAACCAGCACAGACGAACATAGAAGATGTCCAAATATTATTTGGCTATAACTTCTTCAAAACAAGTCGAAATCTAACTTTCTAAAGGTCAAAATTATGTAGAATCAAATTTTCTACAACATAGGACCATTTTTGAAAATAGCCAAGTTTGATAGATCAAAACCATGAAAACCCATGAAACCCTAGTTTTTAGGAACTTAGATCTACACAAATCTGGCCCTTAAAATCAAAAACTTCAAGAACTAAACTTGTAGAGAATGAAGAGAAGAATAATATAGACAATTAATATCAAGGAAAAATCAAGAATGTAAAATGCACAAATTTTCACTTTTGAGCAAGTTGTACTTACCTATGGGTTGTGGTTGAGGGAAATAAATGGAAGAGTGAATGAGGAGAGAGAGAAGGAGGAAGAGAATATAAATAGGGGTTGGTTTGGCTTAAGTAAACCCTAATCCCTAAACATGTTCTAACCATTCCACTAATGACAAGCTTAAGAGTTATATGCAACCACTAATAGATAATAAACAGAATTACGTATATGCTAAATACAGATACCATGTACAGAATTCATGAAAGAATAGTGTATCTGGATCGGGAAGTGACACATCTATACCTAAAAAAACCCTAATTCTCTTAGATGACCAGCCATACAAGTCCCCCATATAAAGTATCATCTAGTAGCCATTGCCTTCTTTTTTTAATATCTAGAAAGAACCCTAATTTGTTCTTCCCTAAACTTCTCCCAATTAATCCAAATTGAGCCCAAATTGAGTCAATTCAATTGCATCATCATCCCAACATTAAAGGAGACTTGTGGGTGCTTTCTAGCAAGGTTTGAGGACGTTTGAATCGTAGCAAATCGAGAAAGACGTCAAGTCGAGGCTCTTTACATTGAGTTTGAACACTCAATAGGTAAAACCCTACAAACCCTAGTAAATTCTTGATTTCTTCCTATAGATGCATTTATTTAGGGTCCCCCTAGGTGTAGCCCAAGTTTGGTAGAAATTTGTGTCCATTTCGTGTCTGTATCGGATACGTTTCGGTGTATTTAAATACGTGTTCGATAAAATGTCACATAGAAATGGATTTTGGTAATTTTGAAAACTAATTACATGTATGTGTAGCCTAACACGTGTATATTACAACCCTAATCGACTGAGTCGATATTAGTATAGTTTGGACACGATTTTAGGGCCTGGACACGCAGCACAAGACACCGCACGGGGCTCGTGCAGCTGCCCTGCTGCTCGGGTGTCCTAACGGATATGACACTGATTCATATGACACAAAATTAATGGACACGAGGGGTCAAACACTGACAGCACGCACACAAAATTTGAGGAGAAACGATCGAGTGGTTAGTGAGAAATCTAACTCGCACTGGTCGTAGCATGACACGAGCGCGCACGAAAATCGCATCTGATACGCGTCTCGTACGCGCAACACGCATCATGTGGGCATGAGACAGATATGTAGACATGTTCCTCTAGCCTTGGCGAACATGTGGGCACGAGCACGAGTCGTGTC
>JANAVB010004712.1:0-65000 GCA_029216955.1 Iris pallida
ATGTTGCTACTATAATCTAGTTTTTCAAACTCACCCATTTATCGAGTTTGTTCATGACTTATGCTATTGAGCGCGCTCACTAACATATTGTCTAATCAGAACCGGTGCATGATGGTCTGATCAATCGAGTGCACTTTGGTTCGCCTTTATCTATCGTTCTACGTGGTGGGGCCATAACTAAACTTACCCTCTAGAGTCCCATCCACGACTGCCTTGACAATTCTATTGAAATTATTCGGTCGTCTTTGGACCACGTATTCGTATTCGATAATATAGTCTTTGAACTCCTTATTGCTTCCGCCTTCACCTAATTTTTGAAGGACGAAGGCATTATACTAGAACTTCCTATCGACTATAACCATTCTCATTCGATGTTGTTATATCTTCATCCTAAACTACTCGTCCTTTTCTCGGCCCTATCATGACCTTTTAATCACTTAAGTTAGGAGTGACCCAAATCGCTCTCTCAATAGTGCCAGCAACCAACTCCTAAGAAACCATATCTTTAAGGTCTCTAATCTATTTTCTCTAGATAACACACTAGCCTTCATCGCATGTTTTAACTTTAAACCTTACTCATTTTTCTTCTTGAGCTAACCCATGGTTACCCTCGCCGTTATTGAAGTCGCGATTTCCTAATGCATGATTGCGTTGGACGTTGTGAATGATTATTCCTCACCGATACCCCCTTGCGCCTTTCATCCCCCTACAAATTCTTAATTTCGATGACGAAATTCTTTTAAGTTGGATAGGATGTAAAACCCCTAAATTTCTACTATCCTTTTTTGGTACTGAATTAAAAATTTTGTATTGTACTTCGCGTAGCCGTATTGTACGTCGCGCACGAAATTTTATTTTTCGTGATTGCTCGACGAGTGCGAATATGTGCGAGCGTACACATTTTTGGAAAAATATTTTTCCTATTTTTTGAAAAGATATATAATAATTATTTTTAGCTATCAAAATTCTAAATTTATATTTTTATTTTTGAAAAGCCTTTTTTAGACAGTTATATTAATAAAATATATTCTAATAAAATGGTATGATAGAAAAGTGTATATTTGTAAATATTATTTGTGCATACATATTTCGTAATTAATTATTAGTTTATTTTGACAAATAATAATGTAATTTTCGAAATTATTATTTATAGTATTTTTGGAAAAATATATTTCAAAATTATGGTGGAAATTTAAATCTTGATTTGAATTTATGAATTTATTTATATAGTTGAATATTTAAAATTTGATTTATCCCATTTGATTTAAACTAAAAATTTAATTTGATTTAAATTGGATTTGTATTTGGAATTGGATTTGATTGCTTTTAAATTTAAACTACGAATTATCTATTATGGGGAATTTAAATCCTAATCCTATCTTAATGGGAATTCCCACATCCTATAAATAGGCAGGTACTCCTCCATAAAATCCTCACATCCATAAATTCTCCACAACCAAAAATAAGTGCATCGTGTCCGTGTCCCCTCTCCATCTTATTCATATTACATCCATATTATCTTCTTTCTCGTGTCGGACACACCCCGATATCATCAAATCCCTAATCCTAGCCTAGCCTAGTCTACGCTACTTCTGCCTCCCGTCAACGTCCGCCGTACCCGACTTCGGTCCCCGACCTTCACCACCACCGCCAAACAGCAGGGAGTCGCCTCTCCGATGTCATCAAATCTGCCGACCATCACCCTCTACAACCTTGCGGCCCAATCGACCCCAAATCTATCTCTCTCTCCCCGTCGAAAACCCTTCGCCACAGCCCAGAACTCAAATAGAACCACCATCACCCATTATCACCAGACTTCGCCACCGGTTTCAGCCAACTCCGGCCACCTTAACACCAGCACCACAGAAAATAAAAGAAAAAGGATTAACATACCCACCTAAGCCTACCTCGTCGCCGTCGGGATCCACCACAACTCTGCATGACTCATCACATCGCTGTAGACTCCCAACGCCAGAGCCGAGCCGACCCAAACCCTCGACTCTCCCTTCTCCGGCCAGCACCATTGCGGAAACGCACATGAGCGCAGGTAGGTGATGTCTTCGCACACCACGCCCGACGACGAATCCCGACCAAATCCAACTCATCACACAACTGCACCCCAACTTTTGGCGAACCCAACCACCCTGGTCGAGCAGACCGCCGCCCCGCCGAGCCTGGGCCGAAAACCCCTCTTCGTTAGACTCCTAGATCTCTCGCCTTCCCGGCGACGAGCCCCGTAGTCAGAAACCCTACCAGCTCACCGTCGGCGAGACCCATCCTCCTGCGTCCGCCGCCAGATCCGTCTAGGATCCGGCCACATCCGCCGTGCCCTTGCCAAACTTAACCCTCTCCTCAGCCTCCGCCGCTCCGCGTAGGCACCGGATATCTCCACCGAGTCCGGCGACACCGACGACCGCCGCGACCGTATCCCGCGCCCTCCGCCACATCCTCTCCGGCGACAAACCACCGCCGCGCCCACCATCAGCCGTCCTCCGCGACCGCCACCTCCTTGGCGCCGCGCTCAGCCGCTGGCCGCCACCCGACCCCAGCTCTCCCTCTCGCTCACCCTCTCTTCCGCTCTCTCTCTATCCCTCCTCAGCTCTCTCTTTCTCTCAAAAAAAAAAGAAAAAAAACCCTCTTCCCCTTTCACTAAGGAAGAGCAGCAAAAGCAAAATATAAGTTTTTTATTATTTAGTTATTATTTTTGTTTTATAACTGTTGTTTATTATTAGTATTGTTTGTTAGTTCTGGTTGTTTCTATCATCATTATTATTATTATTATTATTATTATTATTATTATTATTATTATTATTATTAGTATTAATATTAATATTATTTACTTATTTTTGTTTTGCTAATTACTTATTATAGTTATTAGTTTATCATCATTATTATTATTATTACTATCATTATTATTTAAACATATTAGTATATTTTTTGTATCATTATCGTTATTATTATTATTTTCTTCTCTTGTACAAACAGTAGATATTACGGTTATTAACAAAATTTATTATTATTATTATTGTATATATTTGTATAAATAGTTGTATTTGTTAATTAGTACTTATAACCAAGAATATAAGTTAATTAAAAATTTTATTTACTGTTATTAATATTGTCTATAAGGATAGTTTGCTATTAATTATCATTATTATTTCATTGGTACTACTAGTACTTATATTTTTATTTTGTTCTCATTATATTGAAATATTCCTAAATAAAAATTTCATATTATTTTATGGTACCATATTTATTTATTTTTACCTAAATTGATTTCCAACAAATTTGCAAAATATAAGGATTATAAATAGTTAGCTAAATCATAGATATTTATCTATCTAACTTCCTTGGATATTCCTTCCTGTCCGTGACTAAACCACTTTTTCTATTCCTTCGCCAATTCGAAACTACCTTATGTCCACCCTAACTAATTTGACCCTTCTGAACCCAATGGAACTGTTCCGTGCCACCATCAGAGGTCACCATGCATAATTGTTACACCTGAAGTCGCAGTTCATGCCAGCTTGATTATTGCAGCACACCAGGCGTACTACCAGGCAAGACACCGTGCCATTTGCTGTTTATTTATTTTAGCTCATATTTCATGCATTATTTATTTTCTTTATGCAAAATGAACTGTGATACATGGAATAACCTGTTAGAACTTACTGTTCATTTATATTTCCTGCTATGTATTATTTTTCTCACATTAAACCTAGATTTAAGGGACCACCTTGTGTGTTGCATTCATTGGCCTTGACACGTTGTAACACGAAGTTGTGTGTCGCATATAGGACACGAAAGTGCGTGATTGGCTGGCCACCAGTATGTACAAGCCGTGCGATAGGAATAACCGCTAATAGAGATTGCATGCTAGTTTGACTTAGCGGTTATAGTGGTTTTGTGTTGTGGATACAACACAGTAGGCATTGGGCGGGAAGGACAATTCCTTAGCGTATGGGCTTCGATACACTTTCCCTTGTGACCCAGACTCTCCGCTGGAGATACGGGGTTGATGACCCATGATTACTGACGGCCACTGACGATTCTGCGGAACGTCATGCTCTTACTGATGGGGCCTCTGGTGCCCAAGGGGGGACTACGCCGATCCTATTCAGCCAGGGCCCATGCGTAGGAAGGATTGTTCTTAACTACAATTTCACTAGAACGGTTAGGCTACCTTATCCGTTAGGTACGAGTACTTTTGGTTTGGGTACTTGTATCTGACTGTGGCTTGGAACAATAACTTGTCGCGGATTAGTTCGTCACATCTTGTCCTTGTTTGGTTGTAGGTGTGACTTACTACTCCGATGAGAAGGTATTGAACCTTGTTGGGGTCCGGATACCATATTGGATTCATAGCATGGAAAGATACGTCACCATGAATTAGTTTACCATCTCCTGTCCTTGTTTGGTTGGGGAGATGGTACGCTCGTTCAATAGGTGCGTATTGGACCATGTTATAATTCAATTGACTTAATTATTTGAGTAATATTTATTCAGTTTATATGGCCTGATATTATGTGTCTTGTTACGTCCCTCTGAGGACCTGGTTATCTCTCCAGGTGTGTGCTATTGTCTTTCGCAGGTGTTCTAGCCGTGGCCATATCTATTTTTTCGAGGATGATTGCATTTGGATCGTCTTCGCTTCGCTCGCCAAATTCATTTCTTTTCTCATGTATTTTTCTTTATTTATTGGTAGTGGTTTTGCTTCCGCCCAACATATTGTATCAAGACAATTCATTATCATTATATGATTCATTTATTTTGTGTGGATGAGATTAGTTATGGTTCTACTGCATTTTACAGCTTACGTATATTTGTTATACGGCTGGCATGTCTACGTTCCTAGTCTTACGTATTTTGGGACTGGGACGTTACAGAGTGTATCTTTTAATATTCTGGGCATGGAGTGGTTCACCTTAGTCAGATCAGTGGCAACTCAAGAAGAAGAAGGAATAGTAGCGGCAATGGAAGAAGTTCAAGTTCCGAAGGTAGTTGAAGAGTTTATTGACGTATTTCCCGAAGAACTTCCAGGTCTACCACCCATTAGAGATATTGAGTTCAGTATAGAATTGGCACCTGGAACTAACCCGATATCAGATCGAGTTTACAGAATGGCAGATTCAGAGCAGGCCAAGGTGTGTCAGCACATAGAGGAACTGAAGGCGAAGAAGTTCATTCGGGTTAGCGAATCACCATGGACAGCACCAGTGGTACTTGTAGGGAAGAAGGATGGGTCATCAAGATTGTGCATTAACTAGAGAAAGCTCAACGCGACAACAGTAAAGAACAAGTACCCACTACCAAGGATCGATGACTTGTTTGATCAGTTGAGCAGAGCAAGGGTTTTCTCCAAGATAGATCTTCGATCCGGGTATCATCAAGTGAGAGTTCGGAAAGATGATATTCCCAAGACAGCATTCAGGTCAAAATATGGGCATTACGAATTCTTAGTAATGTCGTTTGGTTTGACCAATGCTCTATCAATATTTATGGATTTGATGAACCGCATCTTTATATCGTACTTAGATCAATTTGTCGTTGTGTTCCTCGACGACATTCTTGTAAACTCAGCTAGTGAAGAAGAACATGAAGATGTGTTGCAGGTTCTGAGAGAGAACCAGTTGTACGCCAAGCTCAGCAAGTGTGAGTTTTGGAGGGATCACATTTCATTCTTGGGGCACATCATATCAGGAGATGGAGTAGCAGTGGATCCCAAGAAAGTAGAAGCAGTAGAAAGTTGGCAAGTACCTAAGACCGTAGCAGATGTGCGAAGTTTCTTGGGATTAGCAGGATATTACAGAAGGTTTGTATCAGACTTTGCAAGACTCTCAGCACCCATGACCCGCTTGACACGGAAGAATGTGCCATTCATTTGGTCGGTAGAGTGCCAGGCATCATTTGAGAATTTGAAGCAGAAGTTGATCACGGCACCTATTCTTACATTATCGGTTGGACCCGGAGGTTTTACTCTATATTGTGATGCGTCGGAAAAGGGACTTGGGTGTGTCCTAATGCAATATGGGAAGGTGATAGCATATGCATCTAGGCAACTTCGAGACCACGAGAAGAATTATCCAACTCATGACTTGGAGTTGGCAGTAGTAGTATTTGCTTTGAAGCTATAGAGGCATTACTTGTACGGTAATCGAGTGGACATGTACACAGGCCACAAAAGTCTGAAGTACATCTTTACTCAGAAGGAACTGAACATGAGACAGAGAAGATGGTTAGAGTTGATTAAGGATTACGACGTGGAGCTTCAGTATCATCCAGGCAAGGCTAATGTGGTAGCAGACGCTCTTAGCAGGAGAGGCGGCGCATTTATGTTGACATCACAAAAATATATTTTGGAATATCTTCAAGAGATGGGCATTGAGGTTATACTTCCTAGTGATATAGGAATTCTGACAAGTCTACGAGTTCAATCTGACTTGGTAGACAGGATCAAGGCAGCTCAGGCACAGGACCCAAGGATTTAGAAGCTTAGGACGGAATGTGAGTCAGGACTCAGGAAGGAGATAAAAATTTACGAAGATGGTACACTTAGATTTGGATCACGTCTATGTGTGCCAAGTGGGGATGTCAGACAGAAGGTTATGACAGAAGCCCACAGCTCTCAGTATTCTATACACCCCGAAGGGACCAAAATGTACAAAGATATCAAGCAGCACTTCTAGTGGAACGGAATGAAGAGGGAGATAGCTAGATTCGTTTCTCGTTGTTTGATATGCCAGCAAGTGAAGGCAGAACAACAGAGGCCAGCTGGATTATTATAACCGCTTCCTATCCGGAAGTGGAAGTGGGAACATATCACAATGGACTTTGTGACCGGTTTACCGAAATCACCAAGTGGTAAGGATGCTATTTGGGTGATCGTAGATCGGCTTACAAAGGTGGCACATTTTTTTCCTTTTAGAGTAGGGCAATCTACAGAAAAGTTGGCAGAGTTGTATATGCAGCAGATAGTCAGGCAGCATGGGGTCCCTGTATGTCACGTCCCAGAACCAGAATACTGGAGAGCGGGGGAATGAATCAGCCAGCTACGTATTACGGGTAGAAGAATACCGTATAATACGATCAATGTTGTCTAACAAGACGAGGGGGTGCATGCTACATGAAAGTCTTACTAGGGTCACTTCACATCTATTGTCTCAATCATTCAAATGCGAAACAGAAATAAAGAACATGTAAGATAAAGCAGTAAGGCGTCCCAAATGCTCAGTCAAAATGTTCTTGACATCTGGCTTTACAAACATAGCCAGATGATGAAGCAAGGTATACACAATTGTTTATCAGCTGCAGCCTGACTTAGTTACAATTATGTAAAAGTAAGTACAAGACGATCTGTCACTCCCCGTTCTCGGAATGCATATTTTTATACATGTACAACTCATGTGTATTTATTTAGTATTTATCATGTATTATTCTGTATTTAAATTTCTTTATTTTCATGTTAATTAATTATCTGCTCTTTAAATTCTATGTTAATCTATTTCCTGCAATTTTATTTTTGCATTTTATTTCCTGCATTTTATTTCCTACTTTAGTCTTAGTGGGTTTCGGCTTGGGTGGATCTGTACAACCCGGCCCATTAGCTCCCACCTACCACCATCTTCCTATTTAAAGCTTCCATCTCTTTCTCTCTCCTCATTACTTCATTCTCACCATTACTTCTTCTTCTTCCTCTCATTACTCCCCACCACCTACCAGCAGCAGGAGAAGGCAAGTGCAAACTTGCTTCTCAATCACCCATTTTTATGGTTCATTTGCCTTCTTCTCGTGATTCCAAGAGAGATTAGTTCTTAGCATTTTTGATTTCTACGGCTGGTTTTCTCTAGATCTAAGTTGTAGTATTTCGGCTGTTCTTGGGTTCTTGGACCACCAATATTAGCGTGTATTTCTGGCACTGGAACAAGGCTCCATAGGACTTGGAGTTTGGGAGATGTTTTACGCACACGTTCTTACGTGCTCGCGTAAACATCAGCCCAGTCACGCACACGTTCTTACGTGTCTGCGTGTATTTTTAGTCACGCACACGTCTTTACGTGTCTGCGTATATTTTTATTCACGCTCGTGTTCTTACATGTTAGCGTGTATTTTTAGTCACGCTAACGTTCCCATGAGCGTGCGTCTATTTTTAGTCACGCTCGCATTTGCGTGCGTGAATTATTTGTCACGCTCGCGTTGTCTGCGTGTATTTGGGTCACGCTCCTGTCCCTGAGCTTGCGTGCGTGACTTTACACGATCACATTGCGCGTGACTTTTGGCGTGCGTGACTTTTCACCCTTACGCTGCGTGTGCGTGCGTGAATTATTTGTCACGCTCATACGCTCACGCTTGCCAGCGTGTGTCACTTTTCACGCTCACTATTCACGCCCATTTTCCACGCTCACCCCAGCTAGACTTAGCGTAACTTGTTGGTCTTAAGCACAGACTTCTTGCGTGACTTTTGGCCTTGGCATAGATTTGTTGGCGTGACTTCTTGACCTGGGTGTTTTAATTGTCTTATAATTATTCATTTAATGATGGCATGATAATTCTTCTATTATATCCTTACGCCTTTTTGCATTAACTTGATAAAATCATGATATGATAATATTGTCAAATAACGATTGTTATGAGGAACGTGCTTTGTGTCATGATTGATCCACGGATACCCAGTATGACTGAAACTTGACCTTGAGAGTTGTAGACTCGACCCATGTAATACTAAATGACTTTCATGCCTTGTCACCATTGATAATGATTGTGACATGGACTAAATATTGATCATGCGTTCCTAGTTGGAACTAAGAGACTGGCTAGTCGTCTTATTGAATGAAATGAATGAGACACGTTCATGTTATGAACTATTGCAATCGACTGGCTGATCCCGAAATATTGACATACATGCACATGCAGGCTTCAATCTATTTATTTATTTATTTATTTATTTATTTTCTACAAAAGAAGTATGTGTACTTTATGGTCAAGACATGATTACCGTGGTTAGATTTGATTGTTGCATTACGCTATGTAAGACCTGCAACCTAACCGCACTGGTATCGTTGTAGAGTTGTGCATATCGTACCCCGTACGAAAGTACTCATTTGAATGACCATGATCCACGGCATGGGACTTCACTCAACGTAGAGACCATTAAGTTAAATAAAATAATAATGGCATGGAGAGAATGGATTCCCGAGTTCTTACATGGCAGCCCCCTTAGGACTATTAAGTGCCCGACGGGCCGGCTGGTTCCCACAGATACTGTAGATCTGTCACACGGGCATAAAACGATATCTAATTATATTATTGTATATGCTATAACGGCGGGCGTCCCGCTGGGACTCGTCTAACTACATGATTGGCGTAATTGATTGATTGGATAGGCTAGCCTTGCTTGCACATAGTAAGAACTGAGGAATCCCTAATTGCATAATTCCAGGATAACTTGGGACTCATAATAGCAAGCCGTAGAATTTGATTGGCCGTTCAAGATGATTTGTTTGTGTACTGTACTACTCTGTTACCTAACTGGGATGATCAGAATGTCAGGACATGACGGGCCAACTTCTGTCCTTGTTTGGTTGGGAGGTTGGTTCGGAGTGTCGTGATGTGATGTGAATCCTAGTAGCAAGCAGAGATCTATTATTATATTCTTTTACTTACTGGTGTATGTCCTTCATATCGTCCTTCCTTGTGGTACTTGCTATTAGAGGTCTAACCTCTCTGGTTTTGCATGGCCAGATTTAGAGCCGGTTTCCGAGGATCCAGCGTACTTCTACCTCCAAGATGGTCAATACTAGAGGCATGATTGCAGGAGGACTCGAGTGGGTTCCTTACTTCACCACTCGTTTTATTATTTACCTTTATACTTAGCCGTTTGGCACCGACATGTTAGTCGGATTGTCTTGTACTTACTTTTACATGATTGTAATTAAGTCAGACTGCAGCTGATAACAATTGCGTATACTTGCTATATCATCAGGCTATATTTTGTAAAGCCAGATCTCAAGAATATTTTGACTGAGCGTTTGGGACGCCTTACTGCTTTATCTTACATGTTCTCTTTTACTGTTTCCTTGTTTGAATGACTGAGACAATAGATGTGAAAGGACCATAGTAAGACCTTTATGTAGTATGCACCCCCTCGTCGGGTTAGACAGCATTGATCGTATTATACGGTATTCATCTACCCGTAATACGTAGCTGGCTGAGTCATTCCCCCGCTCTCCAGTATTCTGGTTCTGGGGCGTGACAAGGTTTTAGTGGTGGCCCATGCAGGTCTGATTTCAGACTTGTGCGGTGTTTTGATTTATAGGATGTCTCAATCACACATGTTTCCCCTTGATCTCCTGATTCGTTATTCTCAACTCTTGCTTGACATTCCGATACCCTTTGACTTCATTAATCCTTCATGTCCGGTCGTTTGATTGTTCTCTTGTCCCTTTTCTTAGGGGCACCTCGTCCGCACCTGTCAGAGCTGGACAATCGCAGGAGCAACATGGACCACCTGACCCTGTTGGTCAGCAACAAGGGCCAGTACTGACTCAAGAGGCTACCCAGGAAGAAGTGATAGTGGAACCAGCGGCTGGATCGCAGTATCCGGATGTTCCACCACCACCGACAGTTCCACCTACCCAAGTGGACACACCAGCCCTTCTGGAGATCATGAGAGGAATGATGGCTACTCAGCAACATCAGATGTTGGCCCAGCAGCACATGCACACTCAGCTACAAGAGCAGAATGTGTTGCTTAACCAAGGATTGCAGACGGCTTTAGAAAGAGGAGTGAGGGCTGATTCAGGAGCATCAGCCAGGTTTTGCAAGTACAACCCCCGCCGTTTCGAGGGCACGGAAGATGCCATTTCAGCAGATGCATGGCTTAAGGATATGGAGGCTATTCTGACAGCAGCTAAGGTACCGGCAGAAGAACGTGTAGATCTAGTGAAGTTGTTACTTCAGGATCTCGCACGTGATTGGTGGGAAGCAGAGGAAGTAGGCATCAGACGTCCTGTGGCTTGGGACGATTTCACAGCAAGATTCAAGACCAAGTACTATAGAGTTGTGGCGCAGTTTGAACTACAACAGAAGTTTATCAGCCTCAGGCAGGCCGGCAAGACTGTAGATGCTTATGCAGCGGAATTCTGCAGATTGAGTAGATTCGCCCCAGAGATGGTAGCAACAGAGCGCCAGAGGGCCATGAGGTTTCAGCAAGGATTTCATCTTGAACTCTTGCAATTGATAGAGGGGCACAATTACCAGACTTTTGATGAGATATTGACGGCGACTCGAAGGCATGAGATCACCATTCAGAGGCTTGCGGCAAGGACTGGGGGTCAGAAGAGATCCCACAGTCAGATTGAAGGAGGAGGGGGAGCAGCGCCCCGAACAACAGCACCATCCACTGGCATTCGTATCCACGATGTGGCGATACGAGGACCAGCACCACCCAGGCAGCAGCAGCAACAGCAACAGAGGAAGAACCAGCAACCCCCGGCGGGCTGCACTTATTGTGGGAAGATGGGGCACACTAGAGATGTGTGTCGGACATTGAATGGACTGTGTCTGATATGTGGAAACCCAGATCATCGGGTTACCACATGTCCCATGAATTCGAGGTCAGGAGGACCAGGACAGCAGTTTCTTGCTCTGCCAGCACCAGGGGCAGGACAGTATCAAGGACCAGCATTGGCAGTGAGGCCGTTGGCGCAGCGTCCGTTAGTATCACAGGCTCAGATGTTTCGGCAGCAGGGGCCGCCGATGCAGCAACACCAGCATAGACTACCCCAGCATCATCAAGGAAGGGGCCAGCAGCAGCACCAGGCTAGGCCGCAACATGGGAACCAGCAAGGAGGTCGAGGGCAGGCATTCACACTGTCCTTGGAGGAGGCATTGGCATCGGAAGATGTTGTAGCAGGTAACATTCTCATCGCCTCATATCCCGCAGTAGCATTGTTTGATTCGGGAGCATTCCATTCATTTATATCTGCACAATTTACGACACGACTAGGAATGAAGTTCGAGGCATTGCCAGGGAGGTTGAATATACTCACTGGTAATGGGCTCGTAGGGGTTAGTAGAGTTATTCTAGCGTGTAGCGTTGTAGTTTGCGGGCATTCCTTACCCGCCCGGTTGATAGAATTTCCTGTTGGAAATTTCGACGTTATCTTAGGCATGGACTGGCTGAAAGACAGTCATGCGACAATAGATTATCGTAGTGGAAGTGTATCTTTTGATATTCCAGGCATGGAGAGGTTCACCTTGGTCAGATCAGAGGCAACTCAACCAGAGCAGGGAATAGTAGCGGCTATGGAAGAAGTTCAGATTCCGAAGGTAGTTGAAGAATTTCTAGACGTATTTCCCGAAGAACTTCCAGGTCTACCACCGGTTAGAGATATTGAGTTCAGCATAGAATTGGCATCAGGAACTAAACCAATATCAGATCGGGTTTACAGAATGGCGGATTCAGAGCAAGCCAAGGTTTATCAGCACATAGAGGAATTGAAGGAGAAGAAATTCATCCAAGCTAGCGTGTCACCATGGACAGCACCAGTGGTACTTGTGGGGAAGAAGGATGGGTCATCCAGATTGTGTATTGACTACAGGAAGCTTAACGCGGCAACAGTGAAGAACAAGTACCCATTACCCAGGATCGACGACTTATTTGATCAGTTGAGCAAGGCTAGAGTTTTCTTCAAGATAGATCTTCGTTCAGGGTATCATCAGGTGAGGGTTAGGAAGGAAGATATCCCCAAGACAGCTTTCAGGTCGAAGTATGGGCATTATGAGTTCTTAGTAATGCCGTTTGGTTTGACCAATGCTCCAGCAATATTCATGGATTTGATGAACCGCATCTTTATGCCATACTTAGACCAGTTTGTCGTTGTGTTTCTTGACGACATACTCATGTACTCTGCTAGTGAAGAGGAGCATGAAGACCACCTCAGGAAAGTGTTGCAGATTCTGAGAGAGAACCAGTTGTATGCCAAGCTCAGTAAATGTGAGTTCTGGACGGATCATATTTCATTTTTGGGTCATATCATATCAGGAGCTGGAGTAGCAGTAGATCCCAAGAAGGTAGAAGCAGTAGAGAGTTGGCCAGTACCCAAGACCGTAGCAGATGTGCGAAGTTTCTTAGGATTGGCAGGGTATTACAGAAGGTTTGTGTCAGATTTTGTAAGGCTTTCAGCGCCCATGACCCGCTTGACCCGGACGGATGTACCATTTGTTTGGTCGGCAGAATATCAGGCATCATTCGAGACTTTGAAGCAGAAGTTGATATCAGCGCCTATTCTTACATTGCCAGTTGGACCCGGAGGTTTTACAGTATACTGTGATGCGTCAGGTAAGGGACTTGGATGTGTCCTTATGCAACATGGGAAGGTGATAGCATATGCATCTAGGCAACTTCGGGACCACGAGAAGAATTACCCAACTCATGATTTGGAGTTAGCAGCAGTAGTGTTTGCTCTGAAGTTATGGAGGCATTACTTATATGGTGACCGAGTGGAGATGTACACAGATCATAAAAGTCTGAAGTACATCTTTACTCAGAAGGAGCTGAACATGAGGCAGAGAAGATGGTTGGAATTGATCAAGGATTATGACGTGGAGCTTCAGTATCATCCAGGCAAGGCTAATGTAGTAGCAGACGCTCTTAGCAGGAGAGGCGACGCATTTATGTTGACAACACAGAGGCATATCTTAGAAGACCTTCAGGAGATGGGCATCGAAGTTATACTTCCTAGTGATGTAGGAGTTCTAACTAGTCTACAAGTTCAATCTGACTTGGTAGATAGGATCAAGGCAGCTCAGGCACAGGATCCAAGGATTCAGAAGCTTAGGGAAGAATGTGAGTCAGGACTCAGAAAGGAGATGAGGATTCACGAAGATGGTACACTTAGGTTCGGATCGCGTTTATGTGTGCCTAGTGGAGATATCAGACAAGAGGTCATGGCAGAAGCTCACAGTTCTCAGTATTCTATTCACCCTGGAGGGACCAAGATGTACCAAGATATCAAGCAGCATTTCTGGTGGAACGGGATGAAGAGGGAGATAGCTAGATTTGTTTCCCGTTGCTTGGTATGTCAGCAAGTGAAGGCAGAACAGCAAAGGCCAGCTGGATTATTGCAATCGCTTCCTATTCCGGAATAGAAGTGGGAACACATCACAATGGACTTTGTGACCGGTTTACCGAGATCACCAAGTGGTAAGGATGCTATTTGGGTAATAGTAGATCGACTTACGAAGGTAGCACATTTTCTTCCTTTCAGAGTAGGGCAATCTACAGAAAAGTTGGCAGAGTTGTATATGCAACAGATAGTCAGGCAGCATGGAGTTCCTGTCAGTATTGTGTCGGATCGGGATACCCGCTTTACATCACATTTCTGGAAGAGCTTACATCATAGTCTGGGTACCAAGTTAAGGTTTAGCACGGCTTACCATCCGCAGACGGATGGGCAATCAGAAAGAACGATTCAGACTTTAGAAGACATGTTGCGAGCTTGCACTCTAGATTTTGGAAGATCTTGGGAGAGCCACCTGTACTTAGTTGAGTTTTCATACAACAATAGGTATCAAGCCAGTATCCAGATGGCGCCATTTGAAGCACTATATGGTAAGAAGTGCAGATCACCGCTTGCATGGGATGGTATCGGAGAGAGGAAAATGTTAGGCCCAGAAATGATTGTTCAGACGGTTGAAGTGGTTAAGGGAATTAGAGAGCGACTTCGAGTTGCGCAGGACAGGCATCGTAATTGGGCGGACCAGCATCGTAGGCCACTAGAGTTTTCGGTTGGGGACCACGTATTCTTGCGGATCTCACCTACTCGTGGGGTCATTAGATTTGGCGTTCGCGGGAAATTGAGTCCGCGGTACGTGGGCCCATTTGTTATCCTTGATCGGATAGGCGATGTTGCTTATCGTTTATCACTCCCACCTTCGTTACGAGAGGTGCATGACATATTTCATGTATCTCAATTGCGAAGGTATGTATCAGACCCCAGCCATATCCTCGATCATTCAGAACTGGTTGTTGGTACCAACCTGTCTTACGAGGAACAGCCTGTGTCCATTTTGGACCGAAGAGAGAAGATACTCAAGAACCGAACAATTAGTCTTGTCCGTGTTGCTTGGGGTCATCACTCCTTGGGAGAGTCAACGTGGGAACGTGAGGATGATATCCGATCACGGTATCCACACCTGTTTGACTCACAAGGTATATCTCTTTCTGTATACCTTGATTATCTTGATTTCTCATGCTTATCGCCTTATGGATAGAACTACCTGATATCGTAGATTGATGGATTTACTTATATAGTACTTGCTTTTGATATGGTAAAATGATTGCTTGCTCACTAGAATTGCTTGTATTAGTTTAGCTCTGATATTTCTATCCGGCTTGGATTTGAAATTCCGAGGACGAAATTTTTCTAAGGGGGGTAGGGATGACACTCCCCGTTCCCGGAATGCGTATTTTTATACATGTACAACTCATGTGTATTTATTTAGTATTTATCATGTATTATTCTGTATTTAAATTTCTTTATTTTCATGTTAATTAATTATCTGCTCTTTAAATTCCATGTTAATCTATTTCCTGCAATTTTATTTCTGCATTTTATTTCCTGCATTTTATTTCCTGCTTTAGTCTTAGTGGGTTTCGGCTTGGGTGGATCTGTACAACCCGGCCCATTAGCTCCCACCTACCACCATCTTCCTATTTAAAGCTTCCATCTCTTTCTCTCTCCTCATTACTTCATTCTCACCATTACTTCTTCTTCTTCCTCTCATTACTCCCCACCACCTACCAGCAGCAGGAGAAGGCAAGTGCAAACTTGCTTCTCAATCACCCATTTTTATGGTTCATTTGCCTTCTTCTCGTGATTCCAAGAGAGATTAGTTCTTAGCATTTTTTATTTCTACGGCTGGTTTTCTCTAGATCTAAGTTGTAGTATTTCGGCTGTTCATGGGTTCTTGGACCACCAAGAACTTGATAAAATCAGACTTCTTGACCTGGGTATTTTAATTGTCTTATAATTATTCACGCTCACTATTCACGCCCATTTTCCACGCTCACCCCAGCTAGCGTGTGTCACTTTTCACGCTCACTATTCACGCCCATTTTCCACGCTCACCCCAGCTAGACTTAGCGTAACTTGTTGGTCTTAAGCACAGACTTCTTGCGTGACTTTTGGCCTTGGCATAGATTTGTTGGCGTGACTTCTTGACCTGGGTGTTTTAATTGTCTTATAATTATTCATTTAATGATGGCATGATAATTCTTCTATTATATCCTTACGCCTTTTTGCATTAACTTGATAAAATCATGATATGATAATATTGTCAAATAACGATTGTTATGAGGAACGTGCTTTGTGTCATGATTGATCCACGGATACCCAGTATGACTGGAACTTGACCTTGAGAGTTGTAGACTCGACCCATGTAATACTAAATAACTTTCATGCCTTGTCACCATTGATAATGATTGTGACATGGACTAAATATTGATCATGTGTTCCTAGTTGGAACTAAGAGACTGGCTAGTCGTCTTATTGAATGAAATGAATGAGACACGTTCATGTTATGAACTATTGCAATCGACTGGCTGATCCCAAAATATTGACATACATACACATGCAGGCTTCAATCTATTTATTTATTTATTTATTTATTTATTTATTTTCTACAAAAGAAGCATGTGTACTTTATGGTCAAGGCATGATTACCGTGGTTAGATTTGATTGTTGCATTACGCTATATAAGACCTGCAACCTAACCGCACTGGTATCGTTGTAGAGTTGTGCATATTGTACCCCGTACGAAAGTACTCATTTGAATGACCATGATCCACGGCATGGGACTTCACTCAACGTAGAGACCATTAAGTTAAATAAAATAATGATGGCATGGAGAGAATGGATTCCCGAGTTCTTACATGGCAGCCCCCTTAGGACTATTAAGTGCCCGACGGGCCGGCTGGTTCCCACAGATACTGTAGATCTGTCACACGGGCAGAAAACGATATCTGATTATATTATTGTACATGCTATAACGGCGGGCGTCCCGCTGGGACTCGTCTAACTACATGATTGGCGCAATTGATTGATTGGATAGGCTAGCCTTGCTTGCACATAGTAGGAACTGAGAAATCCCTAATTGCATAATTCCAGGATAACTTGGGACTCATAATAGCAAGCCGTAGAATTTGATTGGTCGTTCAAGATAATTTATTTGTGTACTGTACTACTCTGTTACCTAACTGGGATGATCAGAATGTCAGGACATGACGGGCCAACTTCTGTCCTTGTTTGGTTGGAAGGTTGGTTCGGAGTGTCGTGATGTGATGTGAATCCTAGTAGCAAACAGAGATCTATTATTATATTCTTTTACTTACTGGTATATGTCCTTCATATCGTCCTTCCTTGTGGTACTTGCTATTAGAGGTCTAACCTCTCTGGTTTTGCATGGCCAGATTTAGAGCCGGTTCCCGAGGATCCAGCGTACTTCTACCTCCAAGATGGTCAATACTAGAGGCATGATTGCAGGAGGACTCGAGTGGGTTCCTTACTTCACCACTCGTTTTGTTATTTACCTTTATACTTAGCCGTTTGGCACCGACATGTTAGTCGGATTGTCTTGTACTTACTTTTACATGATTGTAATTAAGTCAGACTGCAGCTGATAACAATTGCGTATACTTGCTATATCATCTGGCTATATTTTGTAAAGCCAGATCTCAAGAACATTTTGACTGAGCGTTTGGGACGCCTTACTGCTTTATCTTACATGTTCTTTATTACTGTTTCCTTGTTTGAATGACTGAGACAATAGATGTGAAAGGACCATAGTAAGACCTTTATGTAGTATGCACCCCCTCGTCTGGTTAGACAGCATTGATCGTATTATACGGTATTCATCTACCCGTAATTCGTAGCTGGCTGAGTCATTCCCCCGCTCTCTAGTATTCTGGTTCTGGGGCGTGACACGATCCGACTAACATGTCGGTGCCAAACGGCAAAGTATAAAGTAATTAACAAAACGAGCGGGGAAGTAAGCAACCCACTCGAGTCCTCCTGCGGTCATTCCTCTAGTATTGACCATCTTGGAGATGGAAGTAAGCTGAGTCCTCGGGAACCGGCTCTAAATCTGGCTATACAAAACCAGAGAGGTTAGACCTCTAATAGCAAGTACCGTAAGGAAGCACGATATGAGGAATTAGAACCAGTAATAAGAAAATATGATAATAGATCTCTGCTAGCTACTAGGATTCACATAATATCACGATACTTCGAACCAAACTCCCAACCAAACAAGGACAGAAATTGGCCCGTTATGCCCTGATATTTTGATCATCCCGGTTAGTTAACGGAGTAGGTACAGTACACAAATAAATCAATTTAAACGGCCATTCAACTTCTACGGCTTGCTACTGTAAGTTCCAAGTTATCCTGGAAATGTAATAAGGATTCATCAGTTCTTACTATGTACAAGCAAGGCTAGTCTATCCAATCAATCAATTGCGCCAATCATGAATTAGACGAGTCCCAGCGGGACGCCCGTCATCAATATACAATAAATAATATAAGCAGATACCGCTCCCTGCTCGTGTGGCAGATTTGCAGTATCTGTGGGAACCAACCGGCCTGTCGAGCGCTTAATAGTCCCAAAGAGGGCTGCCATGTAAGAACTCGGGAACCCATTCCCTCCATGCAATCATTACTTTATTTAACTTAATAGCCTCTGTGTTAAGTAAAATCCTATGCCGTGGATCATGGTCATTCAGAATGAGTACTTTCGTACGGGGTACGATATGCACGACTCTACAACGATACCCGTGCGGTTAAGTTGTAGATTTTACATAGCGTAATGCAACAACCAAAACTAACCACGGAATAATCATGCCTTGATCATAAAGTACACATGCTGCTTTATAGAAAAATAAATAAGTTGAAGCCTGCATGTGCCTGTATGCCAATATTCGGGATTGATAAATCGATTATAATAGTCCATAGCTAATATGAACGTGTCCCATTCATTCAATTCAATAAGATGACTAGCCAGTCTCTTAGTTCCAACTAGGAACGCAAGATCAATTATTAATCAAGATAACAATCAATGTTAATTTAATGTCAAGATAACGATTAATGTTAATAAATGCCAAGACAATCAATCAATGTCAATAAATGTCAACTCGGGACAAAATCAGCCAAAAGGCATTATGGCTAGCATTCATGCGGCTGGGAAATTATTGGTTCATGCGGCTGAACAGTATCAAGCTTATGCGGTCGAGAATTAAATGGTTCATGCGGCTGGTTTCGAGTCTCATGCGGCAAGAAGAAGACAGGGCTCATGCGGCATGCGACTCAATGACACGTGGCCAGGGGAGACTGGGCTTATGTGGCTAAGGACAACGTACACTTATGCGGCTGAGAATTGACAACCTATATGCGGCTTGGGAGCTGAGCCTTATGCGGTAAGAAGAT
Source organism: Iris pallida (assembly GCA_029216955.1). Taxonomy (NCBI): domain Eukaryota; kingdom Viridiplantae; phylum Streptophyta; class Magnoliopsida; order Asparagales; family Iridaceae; genus Iris; species Iris pallida. Next base: position 19,482 of record JANAVB010004712.1, read on the forward strand.
CATGTACTCATGCGGCTCCGAGATGAGCTTCATACGGCTGAAGGGTCATGCGGTTGAAAGTTTTATCGCATGAAAGTGTCATACGAACAGTGTTAGGTCATATGCGGCCAGATAGGACTCGGGTCCTTATGCGGCCAGGATGTAATGCTCATGCGGCTAAAAATGGACGGGGCGTATGCGGCTGGAAAGCATCAAGCTTATGCGGTCAGAAGCTGATCCTTATGCGGATCAAGATGCCATGCGGCTGGAAATCGCCAAGGTCTACGCGGCTAGGATTACCAAGCCTTATGCCGCTCAGAATACATACGGCCAAGCACCCCATATGGCCAGACATTTCATGGGGCCGAACACTTCATGCGGCCGAATACTTCAGAGTTTATGCGGCTGGAGAAGACTTGCCGCATGAAAACTCATGTGGCCAAGCACTGTTCTTCTTTTCCACTTTCTAAGAAGAAGAACCATGGGAAGCCATTGCTTTCCAAGCTCCCTAAATCCTTCATTCCAAGCCCAAATCTGGACTTCCATAGGTCAAAATGGGGTAGAACGAAATTCTCTTAAACATGGAACCATCAAAACTTGGAAAATAATAAAGTTACTAGATCAAAACCTAAGAAATTCAAAAATGCATTAAACTTAGATCTACATGAAATGAACCATGGAAATTGTAAATACTGAATACTAAAGTATCTAAGAATCTTGAGAGGAAGACAATGGAACAACAAAAATGGAGATCCATCGAGAAGCAAGTTGGCACTTGCCTATGCGGCTGGGTAGGTGGGGAAAGAGTTTATGAGGAAGAAGAAGAGTAATGGTGAAGTAATGAAGAGAGAGAAAGGGAATGGGGCTTTAAATGAAGGGATGATGGGGGTTTGTTTGAACCATCCAATGGCCGAAAATAAATCAACTCGGGCCAAACCCAAAAGCAAAGCAGAATGAAAAATGCTGAAATAAAATTGCAGGAATTAATTAACATAAAATTAATAGAATTTAAATACAGAACCATACAGGATAAATATTAGATAAATGTATTAAAGCAGTACATGTATTTCAAATACGTATTCTGGGAACGAGAAGTGACATCTCGACCCTCCTTAGAAAAATTCCGTCCTCGGAATTTCAAATCCAAGCAGGATAGGAACATCAAAGCTAAACTAATATGGGTACAAGTATTGAGCAAGCAATCATTCTAAAATGTCAAATAGCAAATAACATATCCATATTTAACAATCTACAATATCAAGTAGTTCTATCCATAGGGCGGCAAGCATGAGAGGTTAAGACAATCAAGGTGTACAGAAAGAAATATACCTTGTGAGTCAAACAGATGTGGATACCGTGATCGGATATTCTCCTCACGTTCCCACGTTGACTTCCCTAAAGAGTGATGACCCCAAGCAACCCGGACAAGGCTAATTGTTCGGTTCTTGAGTATCTTCTCTCTTCGGTCCAAAATGGACACAGGCTGTTCCTCGTAAGACAGGTTGGTACCAATAACCAGCTCAGAATAATCAAGGATATGGCTTGGGTCCGATACATACCTTCGTAACTGAGATACATGAAATACGTCATGCACCTCTCGTAACGAAGGTGGAAGGGATAAACGATAAGCAACATCGCCTATCCGATCAAGGATAACAAACGGGCCTACGTATCGCGGACTCAACTTCCCGCGAACGCCAAATCTAATGACCCCACGGGTAGGTGAGATCCGCAAGAACACGTGGTCCCCAACAGAAAACTCTAGCGGCCTACGATGCTAATCCGCCCAATGACGATGTCGATCCTGCGCAACTCAAAGTCGCTCTCTAATTCCCTTAAGCATTTCAACTGTCTGAACAATTATTTCTGGGCCTAGCATCTTCCTCTCCCCGATATCATCCTATGCTAGTGGCGACCTACACTTCTTACCATATAATGCCTCAAATGGCGCCATCTGGATACTGGCTTGATAACTGTTGTTGTATGAGAACTCGACCAAGTACAGGTAGCTCTCTCAAGATCCTCTAAAATCCAGAGTGCATGCTCGTAACATGTCTTCTAAAGTCTAAATTGTCCTTTCTGATTGCCCGTCTGTCTGTGGATGGTAAGCCGTACTAAATCTTAACTTAGTACCCAAACTATGATGTAAACTCTTCCAGAAATGTGATGTAAAACGGGTATCTCTGTCTGACACAATACTGACATGGACTCCATGTTGCCTGACTATCTGTTGCATATACAACTCTGCCAACTTCTCTGTAGATTGCCCCACTCTGAAAGAAAGAAAATGTGCCATCTTTGTAAGCCGATCTACTATCACCCAAATAGCATCTTTACCACTTGGCGATCTCGGTAAACCGGTCACAAACTCCATTGTAATGTGTTCCCACTTTCATTCTGGAATAGGAAGCGATTGCAATAATCCAGCTGGCCTCTGCTGTTCTGCCTTTACTTGCTGACATATCAAGCAATGGGAAACAAATCTAGCTATTTTTCTCTTCATTTCGTTCCACCAGAAGTGCTGCTTGATATCTTGGTACATCTTGGTCCCCCTAGGGTGTATAGAATACTGAGAATTGTAAGCTTCTGTCATAACCTCATGTCTGATATCTCCACTAGGCACACATAGACGTGATCCAAACCTAAGCGTACCATCTTCATGGATTTGCATCTCCTTTCTGAGTCATGACTCACATTCTGCCCTAAGCTTCTGAATCCTTGAGTCCTGTGCCTGAGCTGCCTTGATCCTGTCTACCAAGTCAGATTGAACTTGTAGACTTGCCAGAATTTCTACATCATTAGGAAGTATAACTTCGATACCCATCTTCTGAAGGTCTTCTAAGATATGCTTCTGTGTGGTCAACATAAATGCGCCGCCTCTCCGGAGAGCATCTGCTACCACATTAGCCTTGTCTGGATGATACTGAAGCTCCACGTCATAATCCTTGATCAACTCCAACCATCTTCTCTGCCTCATGTTCAGTTCCTTCTGAGTAAAGATGTACTTCAGACTTTTATGGTCAGTGTACATGTCCACTCGGTCACCATATAAGTAATGCCTCCATAGCTTCAAAGCAAATACTACTACTGCCAACTCCAAGTCATGAGTTGGATAATTCTTTTCGTGGTCCCTAAGTTGTCTAGATGCATATGCTATCACCTTTCCATGCTGCATGAGGACGCACCCAAGTCCTTTACCTGACGCATCACAATATACTGTAAAACCTCTGGGTCCAACTGGCAATGTAAGAATAGGCGCTGATATCAACTTCTGCTTCAAAGTCTCAAATGATGCCTGGCATGCTATCAACCAAATGAATGGCACGTCCTTTCATGTCAAGCGGGTCATGGGTGCTGAAAGTCTTACAAAATCTGATACGAACCTTCTGTAATATTCTGCCAATCCCAAGAAACTCTGTACATCAGCTACGGTCTTGGGTACTGGCCAACTCTCTACTGCTTCTACCTTTTTGGTATCCACTGCTACTCCAGCTCCTGATATGATGTGACCCAAAAATGAAATATGATCCATCTAGAACTCACACTTGCTGAGCTTGGCATACAACTGCTTCTCTCTCAGAACCTGTAACACTTTCCTGAGGTGATCTTCATGCTCCTCCTCACTCGCTGAATATACGAGAATGTCGTCAAGGAACACAATGACAAACTGATCTAAGTATGGCATAAAGATGCGGTTCATTAAATCCATAAATATTGCTGGAGCATTGGTCAAACCAAACGGCATTACCAAGAATTCATAATGCCCATACTTCGACCTGAATGTTGTCTTGGGAATATCCTCCTTCCGAACCCTCACTTGATGATACCCTGAACGAAGATCTATCTTGGAAAAAACTCTAGCTCTGCTCAACTGATCAAACAAGTCGTCAATCCTGGGTAGGGGGTATTTGTTCTTTACTGTTGCCGCGTTAAGCTTCATGTAATCAATGCACAATCTGGATGACCCATCCTTCTTCCCAACAAGTACCACTGGTGCTGCCTATGGTGATATTCTAGCTTGGATGAACTTCTTCTCCTTCAGTTCCTCTATGTGCTGATATACTTCTTCCATTGCCGTTACTACTCCCTGCTCTTGTTGAGTTGCCACTGATCTGACTAAGGTGAACCGCTTCATGCCTGGAATATCAAAAGATACACTCCCTCTATGATAATCTATTATCGTATGACTGTCTTTCAGCCAGTCCATGCCTAAGATAACGTTGAAATTTCCAACAGGAAATTCTATCAACCTGGCGGGTAAAGAATGTCGCAAAATACAATGCTACACGCTAGAATAATTCTACTAACTCCTACGAGCCCATTACCAGTGAGTATATTCAACCTCCCTGGCAATGCCTCGAACTCCATTCCTAGTCGTGTCATAAATTGTGCAGATATAAATGAGTGTGATGCTCCCGAATCAAATAATGCTATTGCGGGATATGAGGCAACGAAAATTTTACCTGCCACGACATCGCCCGATGCCAATGCCTCTTCCAAGGACAGAGTGAATACCTGCCCTCGGCCTCCTTATTGGTTCTCATGCTGCGGCCTAGAATGGTGCTGCTGCTGGCCCCTTCCTTGGTGATGCTGGGGTGGTCTGTGCTGGTGTTGCTGCATCGGCGGTCCTTGCTGCCGAAACATCTGGGCCTGCGACATGAACGGACGTTGTGCCAACGGTCTCACTGCCACCGCTGGTCCTCGATACTGGCCTGCCCCTGGTGCTGGCAGAGCAGAAAATTGTTGTACTGGTCCTCCTGACCTCAAATTCATGGGACAGGTGGTAACCCGATGATCTGGACTTCCACATATCAAACACAGTCCGTTCAATGTCCGACACACATCTCTAGTGTGCCCTACCTTCCCACAATAAGTGCAGCCCGCTGGGGGTTGCTGGTTCTTCCTCTGTTGCTGTTGCTGCTGCTGCTGCTTTGGTGGTGCTGGCCCTCGCATTCCCTCATCGTGAATGCGAATGCCAAGGGACGGTGCTGTTGTTCGGGGCGCTACTCCCCCTCCTCCTTCAATCTGACTGTGGGATCTCTTCTGGCCCCCAGTCCTTGTCGTGATCCTCTGAATGGTGATCTCATACCTTCGGGTTGCCGTCAATACTTCGTCAAAAGTCTGATAATTGTGCCCCTCTATCAATTGCAAGAGCTCAAGATGAAACCCTTGCTGGAATCTCATAGCCCTCTGGCTCTCCGTTGCTACCATCTCTGGGGCGAACCTACTCAATCTGCAGAACTCTGCTGCATACGCATCTACTGTCTTGCCAGCCTGCTTGAGGCTGATAAACTTCTATTGTAGCTCAAACTGTGCCACAACTCCATAGTACTTCGTCTTGAATCTTGCTGTAAAATTGTCCCAAGCAACAGGACATCTGATGCCTACCTCCTCTGATTCCTACCAATCATGCACGAGATCCTGAAGTAACAACTTCACCTGATCCATACGTTCTTCTGCCGGCACCTTAGCTGCTGTCAGAATAGCCTCAATATCCTTAAGCCATGCATCCGCTGAGATGGCATCTTCCGTGACCTCGAAACAGCGGGGATTGTACTTGCAAAATCTGGTTGATGCTCCTGAATCTGTTCTCGCCCCTCTTTCTAAAGCCGTCTGCAATCCTTGGTTGAGTAGTACATGTAACGCCCCAGTTCCAAATAATTGAGACTAGATACGTATCATGCCAGCTGTATACATACGAGTAAATATACGGCTCGTATGTATACATAAGCTGTAAATGTAGAAAGCCAAGACACTAAATCTCATCCACAAAGTTAAATAATGATATAAAGCAACTTTGAGTTTGTCAAGTACACAATAGTTGGGCGGAGACAAGGTCCACTACCAACCAAATTAAATATGGAAAAATATACAAGAAAAAAAAATTTAGCAAGCGAGAGCAATGGCGAGTCCAAGAGCAATCATCACGAAGGAAGGGATGGCCTTAGCTAGAGCACCTGCAAGAAATCACGAAATGCACACCTGGAGAGATCACCAGGTCCTCAGAGGGACGTAACAAGACACATAATATCATGTCGATAAACTGAATAATAAAGCTCAACAGAAAATATGCATGAGTAAAGGTTCCTAACCATTCTATGTGGATTTCAATTTAGAGGACAACGTTCTATGCAGGGGCTGTCTTAAGCATGTAATAAAGAGTGGCCAACAAGTAGCGCTCATCCGAGACACTATCGGCCGGGTAACACGTAGCGCTCATCCGAGACACTATCTCCCAAATGTGTAAAATAAAAGTAGCCCCTACGCTAGTAGCTGTCCCCTCCCCCCAATGATACTATACGTGTGTCGTAACCATGACACACAAACACGTGTCGTTTCCACCACACTGTTTTAATATAGATAACTGTTAAGTCTTCTAATCATGCATCTATTGACAGTTATTCCTACGCATGCGCACGGGAGATCAGCTCACACGCAAGTGACCTCTATATGATACTCACAACTCTCACACACAACTCGTGTACAATCGTGGCAAGTCAATGAGACACACTAAATTTGATGGTAGTCTCTTAACTCTAAGCCAATTTATAAAATATAATAATTTGTATCTACATATAATTTAGAAAGAAAAAAATCTTGAAAATAAACACAACATGCATAATATTGAGCAGGAAATTTTAAACAGTAAAGGCAAGGTGTCTTGCCTGGTGTGTCGCCTGGTATGGTGCGACGATCATGATAATATCCAGATAGTCCAAAGCTGTCACGCCCCGATCTCGCAGAGTCCTTTCGTCCTCGCTTCGGACTCTGAGAGACCGTTCGTCCTCGCTAAGGCGTGATGTCGTGCAAGCCTAAGTTGCACTTGTACAAGGCCAAGACCTGAAGCAAGACAAGATAGACAAGGTTAACAATACACAGCAGAATGCATCGCATATAATTGAAGCAGCAGCGGACATATTTCAGAATACATGCTTTGAACACAATGGTAACAAGAAACAATTCTCTTTATTGATTTCATTTGAACAGATTACAAGCTTTCAATTCTCTCTGATACAATATTATAATCTCTCAGAACTTTACAGATTACAATGATCCCGTTCTCATACATTACATCCCTTTATATACAAAACCAACTCTTACAACAGATGTCATCTTTTGGCATCTCTTCTGATTTCTGGCTCCTGAGGATGAGGCTCGGGCTATCGCTTTGGACTATCCTTTTCGATGCATAGTGTACCTGTATGCAGACTGATGGTGGGTCAGTATATCAGCATACTGGTGATTATGAACAAAGGAGCTACATTCTTCTGAAACGATCACTGTTCATTTAGTGAGAAAACATTTTCTTGTGATGTGATCTTGCTAGTTTTTACCTATGTTCATTCTATGCATACAGAGTCAGTTTACATTCTTTTGAAAACACATCTTTGAAAAGCCAACATTTGTTTCATTTCATATCAAGCATACAATGGACTATTCAATTCAAGCACTATGACTATTCATATCTGTGGAGTACGCAGCGTGTATCATGAGCATATTCATTTCTTTATTCAAGCAACTCTTAGGGACAATATTAAGCATGGTATCATATCTTTTCTTTAGTGGGAACATAGCACTTCTTTGTAACAGATTAATCTCTGCAATCAATTCATATAGTAAAACTTAAGCAACACCCATGTATCACTTTTCAGTGATTCTTACCATAGCCGACCGTCCATTCCTGCACAAAACAAGGATTAGCATAAACACGATAAAACCAACATTTTTCTCTGTTCGTCTCTGCATTGTTAGCTCTTAGCAAAACATTCTTTTAACTCTTATTAATATGCAGCATGACAATAACTCTTGTGGTCCATGGGCAATACCCATATTAGCAGTCGGAACTTCTTGCCCAACTACTAATAGACTGACACCCCCTCTTAACTGTGGGGACTTCTAGCCCCAGGTGTCCTGTTCTCTCCTAGGCCGATCGACTCCGGGAGCCCCCAGAATCGTCGAGAGACTACCACTTGTGCACAAGCCGTCTAGACCAATGCAAATGCAACTATCATATAAACAATCATGCATCAATCAAGCAACTTGCGAACATATTCATCTTCTTCTTTTTCATGTATCGAGCCAATAGCTCTACTCTTTTCTCTATACGGACAAGCCGTATCATCTCTTTTAACAGCACAATATGCCTTCTCTGTTTATCTCTGTCATTTCATAGCAGTAATCAAGGGATAATGAGCAATCTTTATTTAAGCAAGTAGCAACAAGCAGGAACTCTACTCTTGATAGCTTACTGTTATGGACAATTGAGCAATCTCTTTTCTGTTTCTTATTAAGCATGGCAACAGTTCTGTGATTAAAGGCATCATCTCTACTTTAGCATCCAGGCATCAGTTTGTTTCTTATTAGCAGGCAACAATTCTTCTTAGCATACAGGTTACTCTTTTCTTGTTCTTAGCATGGCAACATGTGGATTCTCTTAAAGCATACTCATGATTTACTATCTTGTTATTAACAATAGCATTCAATCAAAAACTCAGATTCTTATTAGGCGTAAGCGAATCAGCAAATGAGACTTCGTCCACTCACCCAGATCAATCGTCTTCTGTTGCAAAGCCAGCAATCCGATCTTTCTGTCTATCTAGTGCCTTCGCGGAGCGGGGCACTACATAATTACCCACCGAAAAGAAGTTTCGTCCTCGAAACTTAAGGAGAAACTTATGATATCCTTAGCAGCGATAGTCCTCATCCTTTGCCATTATCAATCCATGAAATCATAATTCAGATCAAATCAAAACTCTTGTTCAATCAAGCATTTCAATCTCAATCAATCAAATCGATAAAATATTTGTCGGCATCATAAAAATATTTACGGACTTATTGTATGGAACGTTCATCTCATTATTGATATCAAGCAGGTAAGGAAACTTCGATCAGGAGAACATCTTTGAATTCAATCGAATCAACTGGCCAGAGGATCGTGTTGCTCTGATACCATTCTGTCACGCCCCGATCCCGCAGAGTCCTTTCATCCTCGCTTCGGACTCTGAGAGACCGTTCTTCCTCGCTAAGGCATGATGCCGTGCAAGCCTAAGTTGCGCTTGTACAAGGACAAGACCTGAAGCAAGACAAGATAGACAAGGCTAACAATACACAGCAGAATGCATCGCAGATAATTGAAGCAGCAGCGGACATATTTCAGAATACATGCTTTGAACACAATGGTAACAAGAAACAATTCTCTTTATTGATTTCATTTGAACAGATTACAAGCTCTCAATTCTCTCTGATACAATGTTACAATCTCTCAGAACTTTACAGATTACAATGATCCCGTTCCCATACATTACATCCCTTTATATATTAAACCAACTCTTACAACAGATGTCATCTCTTGGCATCTCTTCTGATTTCTGGCTCCTGAGGATGAGGCTCGGGCTATCGCTTTGGACTATCCTTTTCGATGCATAGTACACCTGCATGCAGACTGATGGTGGGTCAGTATATCAGCATACTGGTGATTGTGAACAAAGGAGCTACATTCTTCTGAAACGATCACTGTTCATTTAGTGAGAAAACATTTTTTTGTGATGTGGTCTTGCTAGTTTTTACCTATGTTCATTCCATGCATACAGAGTCAGTTTACATTCTTCTGAAAACACATCTTTGAAAAGCCAACATTTGTTTCATTTCATATCAAGCATACAATGGACTATTCAATTCAAGCACTATGACTATTCATATCTGTGGAGTGCGCAACGTGTATCATGAGCATATTTATTTCTTTATTCAAGCAACTCTTAGGGACAATATTAAGTATGGTATCATATCTTTTCTTTAGTGGGAACATAGCACTTCTTTGTAACAGATTAATCTCTGCAAGCAATTTATATAGTAAAACTTAAGCAACACCCATGTATTACTTTTCAGTGATTCTTACCATAGCCGACCGTCCATTCCTGCACAAAACAAGGATTAGCATAAACACGATAAAACCAACATTTTTCTCTGTTCGTCTCTGCATTGTTAGCTCTTAGCAAAACATTCTTTTAACTCTTATTAATATGCAGCATGACAATAACTCTTGTGGTCCATGGGCAATACCCATATTAGCAGTCGGAACTTCTTGCCCGACTACTAATAGACTGACACCCCCTCTTAACTGTGGGGACTTCTAGCCCCAGGTGTCCTGTTCTCTCCTAGGCCGATCGACTCCGGGTGCCTCCAGAATCGTCGAGAGACTACCACTTGTGCACAAGCCGTCTAGACCAATGCAAATGCAACTATCATATAAACAATCATGCATCAATCAAGCAACTTGCAAACATATTCATCTTCTTCTTTTTCATGTATCGAGCCAATAGCTCTACTCTTTTCTCTATACGGACAAGCCGTATCATCTCTTTTAACAGCACAATGTGCCTTCTCTGTTTATCTCTGTCATTTCATAGCAGTAATCAAGGGATAATGAGCAATCTTTATTTAAGCAAGTAGCAACAAGCAGGAACTCTACTCTTGATAGCTTACTGTTATGGACAATTGAGCAATCTCTTTTCTGTTTCTTATTAAGCATGGCAACAGTTCTGTGATTAAAGGCATCATCTCTACTTTAGCATACAGGCATCAGTTTGTTTCTTATTAGCAGGCAACAATTCTTCTTAGCATACAGGTTACTCTTTTCTTGTTTTTAGCATGGCAACAGGTGGATTCTCTTAAAGCATACTCAATGATTTACTATCTTGTTATTAATAATAGCATTCAATCAAAAACTCAGATTCTTATTAGGCGTAAGCGAATCAGCAAATGAGACTTCGTCCACTCACCCAGATCAATCGTCTTCTGTTGCAAAGCCAGCAATCCGATCTTTCTGTCTATCTAGTGCCTTCGCGGAGCGGGGAACTACAAAAGCCATGGTCGATGTACATCGGTACGAATTCGCAAAGACATAGGAACGTGGATCAGTCAGGATAATTGGCGTAGTCGAAAGAAAATTGTGGAGATGGATACATATATAAATCTTTAGAAATATTTATATTATCTCTAAACTATGTTTATTTGTAAAAATACGTAATAATACTTTTACTAAATCACTTAAAATTATTTATGTATAATATTTTTAGAATTTATGTTCTACTAGTAAAAATATATTTTGCTAAATAAATAAAGAGAACTAAAGAAAAGATTAGGCTACAACTTTAAGTCTTTGTCAAAAATTATTTGAGCTAGAAAAAGCATATCTCATTATTTAAAATAGTTTAGATGACCAGTCGAAAGTACTAGGAAATCATTTTTACAAATTAGAAATTTTTTTATTTTAATTATGTAGAAAATATTACCCCCCTTATTTAATACTATAAAGATATCATATAATAAAGAAAACTAAAATTTTAAAATACCCAAAAGTTTATGTAATAAAAATGAAGTAGCATTAATGGTAGTAATAATAATAAAGATAATAATAATAATAATAATAATGATAATAATAATAATAATAATAATTTATTAGTAATAACAACAAAAATCCAAAAAAAAAATAATACATCTAATCTTCTTTAAAGTAATAATAATAGTAATAATGATAAATATAATAATAATATACTAAAAAAAATTTAAAGTAGCTAGCTATTCACTGGACACTCATAGAAGTAAAAAAAATTGCATGGGAGAGAGAGAGAGAGGAATTGAAAGAGGGAAAGAGAGGAACTGGCGGCCGAGCGCTCACCTGAGGGTCGACGGCGGCGCTGGGCTCCGGCGAACGGGGCGGGGCGTCAGCCAAGGCAGAGGAGTGAGCGACGGAGGCACGGAGGAGAGACGGCGCCGGTGGTGGCGCGGCTGGATCTCCGTGGCGGCGACGGCGGAAGGAACGCCGGAGGGGTCGGCGGAGGAGGTGTGCGCCGCGGAAGAGGAAGTAGGGCCAGCCGACGGCGGCTCTTGATAGAAAGAGCTCGGTCCTGGGCGCGGCGGAGCAAGCCGGGGAGGCGCCGGATGCCCTAGGCACGGAGGATGGCGACGACTGAAGGAACGCCGGGGGCCCAGGGTCGGCGGAGCGGCTGTGGCGCGGAGGCCCAAGGTCGGCGGTCTGAAGGAGCGGCGCGCCGGCGGTGATCCAGGGGAGCGGCGGGGCCGACGCTGCTCCGGAGACAGGCGAGGGAGCAGTCGACACGGAGGCGGCGCTCCGCGGGCGGCTGATCGGGACAGGGCCGGTCAACGAAAAAGTTGGAGTCAGGTGAGGGTTTCTTCCCTTTCGTTACTGTGGTTTTGGTTTTTGGGAAAAATGTCGATGATGACGACAGTGGTGGTGTTGGCCGTGATGGCCGAGTGTTGGTTGTGATGGCCGGATGGCGGAGATGTATGGATGGTGGAGGTGGTGACTGGTGGCGAAACGGTGGCGGTGGTGGTTCTGCGTGGAGTCAAGGAGCAGGGTTGCGGATATGGCGGAGAAGGAAGGAGGAGACGACGTTGGTGGCGTTGTATCATCGTGTCGGGGCTGTCCGACACGACGGAGGAGGAGGTCGGGTTCTGTTGGAGAAGTTGTAATTGTAATAGAAAATATAGTAGATGGGCGTGGAACACAGATACGATGCACTACACTTATGGTGGAATATTGGTTTGGTGAAATTTTTATGTGGAAGAGTACCTCTCCTTATATAGGAGGTGGGAATTTCCACTTGGATAAGGACTAGAATATTTAAAACCCATTTAGATAATTCGCAACTTAATTTAAAATCCAAATTCAAATTCAAATCCAATCTAAATCCAAATTCAATTTAATTCCAATTAAATTCCTTTAGTTTAAAATCAAATCAATATCAAATATAGGTATTAAATTATTTATTTAAATCATTCCATAAAATTAAATCAAAATTTAAATTGTCACAAAATTTCAAAATATGTTTTCAAAAAATACTATATTAATAATTTCAAAAATTACATATATATACTGATAAATAATTTTTAAAATATAAAACTTGCTTTTCTAATATACTATTTTATAATAATCATATTTATTATTTTACTGCAAACATGTAAGGCTTTTTATAAATAAATAATAAACTCGAAATTCTATATATATACTTTGAAACTATTTTCGATAAATAAATTCAAACTATTTTTTTTCTAAAATATGTACCTCGCACATATTCGCACTCGACGAGTAAGTACGAAAAACAAAATTTTGCGCACGACGTACAGTACGACATCGAGACGTACAAATACAAAGTAAAATTTAAATATCAATAAATAACCATAAAAAAAAAATTTTAATTGTAGTAGAAATTTAGGGGGTTTTACATCCTACCCAACTTACAAGAATTTCGTCCTCGAAATTTAGAAAATATAGGTAGAGTCGGGAGGTAGAGAATATAAGATTAGGCTATTGAACGAGGCAAATAATGACGTTTAACTCAAGCATACAATTCGAAAGTAATGTTCTCGTTATCTACGAAAAATATCTCACGGCGACGAAACCGAATGAGGATTGCTAGTTAACACAATGAAATAAGGAAGAATTAAGGGTCAAAGTATAATCATGATACGACATAGAATAAGGAGACAAGGGATCGACTAGATTAAGGGCAATCAATTGAGAGAATATAGTCATCTAGGTTTAGTGTTGAATTATTCTCGAGTTCCGAGAAGGTTGTGAATTTGAATCTACGGTCGAGAAAAAGGACGAGGAACTCAAGGTAGGGATAAAGTTACATTGGTAGGTCAGTGGCTAGCTATCTCCGCATATACACAAACTTCATGGTCATAGGAGAATAGTTTGGCCAATCAATCAAGTATGTGCCCCGTCCAGAATAGGTAACAGACGAAGGCCATTACAGTCCAAGGAAGATGATTTGAATTCTAATATATGGCTTAAAGGCGATTGGATGATTCAAAGAGAATTGTCAAGGCAGTCGCGGATGAGCCTCTAGGACAAGTTTATCTATGTTCCCATCCATGTAAATTATATACGAAAAGCGAACCAAGTGCAATAGGTTGATCAGACCATCATGCACCGGTTCTGATTAGACAATATGTTAGTGGGAGCGACCCAATAAAACATATGTCATGATCAAGCTTGATAAAGAATACGCTTACAAAACTAAGCTATTTTAGCATCATAGGTAGATAAAATAATAAGTAAAGGGTAATGATGAAAGAAATCAATTAGTCCAAGATCTTATAAAATCTAAGTTCCGCTCAAAATTTGGGCCTATGCAGTCGGCTTGGTTGACTAGATAAGTTAGGGTCTACTAAGTGTTATGGTCCAATGAATTTATCAATATCATTCACTAGGAAAAGGGTTTGTTAGGTAGTGAGATATTCTACCCAACTTAAAAGAATTAAACTAATGGTGTGATAGGTACAACAATCAAGATAAAATGCAAGGTTAAGCATGTAAGGAATTGAGTAGAACAAAATCATATATCGGTTCGAAAGAATTGAGTCGAGGTCGGGTCTCATCTATAGTTAAAAAAAAGTATCTTGGTTTCACGGTAGGGATTAGAGTCCAGTCTTTTTGACCCGGAAGTCGCAATATGAAATTAGAGTACAAAGAGACGTATTTTAGTGGCATGTGATATACCTACATGAAGGTGGGTTCGTGTAGGTCTTGCATATGAAAGTTGTGGGAAGGAAAAGTCTAGTGTTGTGCTCCAAATATCCAAGTCACGATAAAGGACACAAAAGAATTTAAATAGAAAGTGGGGGTTCATGAGATAATAATTAACGCACGAAATAATCGATAAGTTAAAAGCACAAAATAAAGATAATTCAGAGTCGAGTAAATCAAGGTAAAATAAGTTAGAAATACAGTTTCTAAAGATATGATAGCCACTTAGATGGAGTATGATTAAGGAACAATCTAATCATTTCTCATGTTTCAAATGGTTAGAAAGTCACGATAAAATCTAGATTTGGGAGAATGTCGAGTGAGTCAAGATTGAAATGTAACCACATGATTTTGTAGATGACTAACAACACTTGTGTATATGCTACTATCGTGGCCATGAGAGATATGACAATTAGCGTGGAATCCTTCTATCTCACTAGGGTGACCTTACTTGCTTCTTGGTCCTCTACCAATATATGATCTAATCTAAAATTTTCAAGTTCCTCGAAAGTTTCTCAATAAAATTTCTAAGATACTCCACCAACACTTTTCAATCATCTTAGGCTGTAAACTTTAATCAAAATTTAAATCTCTAGTCAATCTCGAAACAACCCTTGTATTTCACAAATCGAATAATTATTATTATTATTTTCTCCAAATCTTAAACTCAACATTTAATAAGTTTATCAGCCGAATTTCGTACTACAAAATGGAACATTTAAATACTTCCGAATTTAATTATGTATTCTTCAAATATGCATATCTAGCTTCCAATAAGTCACAACTACTCTTCAAAAGTATATATATATATATATATATATATATATATATATATATATATATATATATATAATATATATATACATATATATATATATATATATATATATATATATATATATATATATATATATATATATATATATATATCACCAAAATTTAAATATCCATAATCAAGACTTTAAACTCTAAATGACCTTATAAATCATAGATCATATGACATAATTTAATTCAAAAATATTTTACCAAAATTTACCAATCATCCTCAAATTTTGGTCAATCATAATTCCATATTTAAAATTTTAAGATTCTTTTCCAAATCAAATTTATATCATTCCAAAATATGTATAGCTATAACTCGATAAATCATAAATGCTCAATGACCTTCAAAAATCAAAACGCAATTCAAATTAATTTGTTTTCTCGATCTAGCTATCCTCTTGTGTATATCATCTTGTAATATCAAAATAAAATTCCAACTACCTTTTGGAAGCGGTAATATGCTACTACCCAACTTGGGATTAACTAATCCTTAATATCTTATTCTTAGGAAAATAACTGCCTTTATAACTAAAAATAAAATCTCAATGCACATTAATTGTCAATGCAATCCATCTAACCATGTGTTTAACCTATGGGCATAAAATAGTGTAGTCATCTTCCTAGTTATTACTAAGCACGAAACTAAGAATTTACGGTAGAAGGAATCAAGCAAGATGCAAACCAAGGAGGTCGAACGAGAGTTCGGAATTTGAAGTCAAGAAAGGATGTCAAGTAGGTGGTTGAGATTCCTAGATTCTAATCCTATATTGCAGGCTCACATCGGTATAATTACGTAACCGAAGTGACAAACTCAACCTGCATGGGCCACCACAAAAACATGTAATGCCCCAGTCCCAAATACTTGAGACTAGATACGTATCATGCCAGCTGTATACATACGAGTAAATATACGGCTCGTATGTATACATAAGCTATAAATGTAGAAAGCCAAGACACTAAATCTCATCCATAAAGTTAAATAATGATATAAAGTAACTTTGAGTTTGTCAAGTACACAATAGTTGGGCGGAGACAAGGTCCACTACCAACCAAATTAAATATGGAAAAATATACAAGGAAAAAAAAATTAGCAAGCGAGAGCAATGGCGAGTCCAAGAGCAATCATCACGAAGGAAGGAATGACCTTAGCTAGAGCACCTGCAAGAAATCACGAAACGCACACCTGGAGAGATCACCAGGTCCTCAGAGGGATGTAACAAGACACATAATATCATGCCGATAAACTTAATAATAAAGCTCAACAGAAAATATGCATGAGTAAAGGTTCCTAACCATTCTATGTGGATTTCAATTTAGAGGACAACGTTCTACGCAGGGGCTGTCTCAAGCATGTAATAAAGAGTGGCCAACAAGTAGCGCTCATCCGAGACACTATCGGTCGGGTAACACGTAGCGCTCATCCGAGACACTATCTCCCAAATGTGTAAAATAAAAGTAGCCCCTATGCTAGTAGCTGTCCCCTCCCCCCAATGATACTATTCGTGTGTCGTAACCATGACACACAAACACGTGTCGTTTCCACCACACTGTTTTAATATAGATAACTGTCAAGTCTTCTAATCATGCATCTATTGACAGTTATTCCTATGCATGCGCACGGGGGATCAGCCCACACGCAAGTGACCTCTATATGATACTCACAACTCTCACACACAACTCGTGTACAATCGTGGCAAGTCAATGAGACACACTAAATTTGATGGTAGTCTCTTAACTCTAAGCCAATTTATAAAATATAATAATTTGTATCTACATATAATTTAGAAAGAAAAAAATCTTGAAAATAAATACAACATGCATGATATTGAGCAGGAAATTTTAAACAGTAAAGGCAAGGTGTCTTGCCTGGTGTGTCGCCTGGTAGGGTGCGACGATCATGATAATGTCCAGATAGTCCAAAGCCATGGTCGATGTACATCGGTACGAATTCGCAAAGACATAGGAACGTGGATCAGTCAGGATAATTGGCGATAGTCGAAAGAAAATTGTGGAGATGGATACATATATAAATCTTTAGAAATATTTATATTATCTCTAAACTATGTTTATTTGTAAAAATATGTAATAATACTTTTACTAAATCACTTGAAATTATTTATGTATAATATTTTTAGAATTTATATTCTACTAGTAAAAATATATTTTGCTAAATAAATAAAGAGAACTAAAGAAAAAATTAGGCTACAACTTTAAGTCTTTGTCAAAAATTATTTGAGCTAGAAAAAGCATATCTCATTATTTAAAATAGTTTAGATGACCAGTCGAAAGTACTAGGAAATCATTTTTACAAACTAGAAATGTTTTTATTTTAATTATGTAGAAAATATTACCCCCCCCTTATTTAATACTATAAAGATATCATATAATAAAGAAAACTAAAATTTTAAAATACCCAAAAGTTTATGTAATAAAAATGAAGTAGCATTAATGGTAGTAATAATAATAAAGATAATAATAATAATAATGATAATAATAATAATAATTTATTAGTAATAACAACAAAAATCCAAAAAAAATAATACATCTAATCTTCTTTAAAGTAATAATAATAGTAATAATGATAAATATAATAATAATATACTAAAAAAAATTTAAAGTAGCTAGCTGTTCTCTGGACACTCATAGAAGTAAAAAAATTGCGTGGGAGAGAGAGAGAGGAATTGAAAGAGGGGAAGAGAGGAACTGGCGGCCGAGCGCTCACCTGAGGGTCGACGGCGGCGCTGGGCTGCGGCGAGCGGGGCGGGGCGTCGGCCAAGGCGGAGGAGGTGAGCGGCGGAGGCACGGAGGAGAGACGGCGCCGGTGGTGGTGCGGCTGGATCTCCGTGGCGGCGATGGCGGAAGGAACGCCGGAGGGGTCGACGGAGGAGGTGTGCGCCGCGGAAGAGGAAGTAGGGCCAGCCGACGGCGGCTCTTGATGGAAAGAGCTCGGTCCTGGGCACGGCAGAGCAAGCCGGGGAGGCGCCGGATGCCCTAGGCGCGGAGGATGGCGACGACTGAAGGAACGCCGGAGGCCCAGGGTCGGCGGAGCGGCTGTGGCGCGGAGGCCCAGGGTCGGCGGTCTGAAGGAGCGGCGCGCCGGCGGTGATCCAGGGGAGCGGCGGGGCCGACGCTGCTCCGTAGACAGGCGAGGGAGCAGTCGACACGGAGGCGGCGCTCCGCGGGCGGCTGATCGGGACAGGGCCGGTCAACGGAAAAGTTGGAGTCAGGTGAGGGTTTCTTCCCTTTTGTTACTGTGGTTTGGTTTTTAGGAAAAATGTCGATGATGACGACGGTGGTGGTATTGGCCGTGATGGCCGGGTGTTGGTTGTGATGGCCGGATGGCGAAGATGTATGGATGGTGGAGGTGGTGACTGGTGACGAAACGGTGGCGGTGGTGGTTCTGCGTGGAGTCAAGGAGCAGGGTTGCGGATATGGCGGAGAAGGAAGGAGGAGACGACGTTGGTGGCGTTGTATCATCATGTCGGGGCTGTCCGACACGACGGAGGAGGTCGGGTTCTGTTGGAGAAGTTGTAATTGTAATAGAAAATATAGTAGATGGGCGTAGAACACAGACACGATGCACTACACTTGTGGTGGAATATTGGTTTGGTGAAATTTTTATGTGGAGGAGTACCTCTCCTTATATAGGAGGTGGGAATTCCCACTTGGATAAGGACTAGAATATTTAAAACCCATTTAGATAATTTGCAACTTAATTTAAAATCCAAATTCAAATTCAAATCCAATCTAAATCCAAATTCAATTTAAATCCAATTAAATTCCTTTAGTTTAAAATCAAATCAATATCAAATATAGGTATTAATTTATTTATTTAAATCATTCCATAAAATCAAATCAAAATTTAAATTGTCACAAAATTTCAAAATATGTTTTCAAAAAATACTATATTAATAATTTCGAAAATTACATATATATACAGATAAATAATTTTTAAAATATAAAACTTGCTTTTCTAATATACCATTTTATAATAATCATATTTATTATTTTACTGCAAACATGTAAGGCTCTTTATAAATAAATAATAAACTCGAAATTCTATATATATTCTTTGAAACTATTTTCGATAAATAAATTCAAACTATTTTTTTTCTAAAATATGTACCTCGCACATATTCGCACTCGACGAGTAAGTACAAAAATAAAATTTTGCGCGCGACGTACAGTACGACATCGAGACGTACAAATACAAAGTAAAATTTAAATATCAATAAATAACCATAAAAAAAAGTTTAAAATTGTAGTAGAAATTTAGGGGGTTTTACATCCTACCCAACTTACAAGAATTTCATCCTCGAAATTTAGGAAATATAGGTAGAGTCGGGAGGTAGAGAAGATAAGATTAGGTTATTGAACGAGGCAAATAATGACGTTTAACACAAGCATGCAATTCGTAAGTAATGTTCTCGTTATCTACGAAAAATATCTCACGGCGACAAAACCGAAATGAGGATTGCTAGTTAACACAATGAAATAAGGAAGAATTAAGGGTTAAAGTATAATCATGATACGACATAGAATAAGGAGACAAGGGATCGACTAGATTAAGGGCAATCAATTGAGAGAATATAGTCATCTAAGTTTAGTGTTGAATCATTCTCGAGTTCCGAGAAGGTTGTGAAGTTGAATCTACGGTCGAAAAAAAGGACGAGGAACTCAAGGTAGGGATAAAGTTACATTGGTAGGTCAGTGGCTAGCTATCTCCGTGTATACACAAACTTCATGGTCATAGGAGAATAGTTTGGCCAATCAATCAAGTATGTGCCCCGTCCAGAATAGGTAACATACGAAGGCCATCACAGTCCAAGGAAGATGATTTGAATTCTAATATGTGGCTTAAAGGCGATTGGATGATTCAAAGAGAATTGTCAAGGCAGTCGCGGATGAGCCTCTAGGGCAAGTTTATCTATGTTTCCATCCACGTAAATGATATACAAAAAGCGAACCAAGTGCAATAGGTTGATCAGACCATCATGCACCGGTTCTGATTAGACAATATGTGTAACGCCCCAGAACCAGAATACTGGAGAGCGGGGGCAGACATAGCCAGCTACGTATATGAAATGGAATCCATCTCGCTATACGGTCACGGCTGTCTAGATACATGAGGGTTTATCTACAAGCCAACAGTCTTAAGGTCATGAACAAGCCTAGTGTCTCAATCACAAGCAAGTAAGTAAAAGTCACAAGATGTATGATCATTAAATATATAATAGTAAGGCGTCCCAAATATTACATATTCAGTTGATCATGAAGCTAGTCGTTACAAAATGTCAGGACTAGCAAGAGTTTAGTCATACATGATCAATCCTAGGATCTGTTAATCATGTTACAGCCCGTAGGCAGACAGTAAGTAAGTGCAATCGAGCTAAACAGGTGCTCGTCGGCTAAACGCCTCAAAAGAATATTTTTACAAGGGAGTGGGAGAGCAAAATAAAACCCACTCGTTGTCGGGATTCCTTCTAGTGTTCACCATCTGGCAGGAAGGTCGGTAGATCCTCTGGAGCTGCTCCGAAATCTGGCCACACAAAACCAGCTGGGTCAGACCCCAGAAAAAGCAAGTGCCACAAAGGAAGCTTCACTTAAGAACTAAAACCAGCAATCAGCACAAGATATAAATAAAAGTGAGAACTGGAAATAAAGAAAATACACCAGGATGATATACGATGAGATAACCATGGAACTATTCAGATAACCAGGTTACAACCCGTAAACCAAACAAGGACCGGGGTTGTAACCCTTCGTCTGAACAGAACTTGGAATTCTTACCATTTATCGGTAAAATAAATACAAGCATTCTGGTCATTCAATAATCTGGAACAGGATCAGGGCAAGACTAGACTGGTTAGACTCCATCCAATCACTTCACGGCCAAGCAAGAATGACGGCTTGATACTTTAACTAACTAGGGTTGTCACAAGCCTAATTACTAACAAGATGCAGTAAGATTATTCCACAGCCACAAGCCCTGCAGACCATCCAGGTTACCCGGGTTGAAAGATTAGAGTTGAATTCAGGTGGGTACATCGTCCAGGAAACGCATGTACCCTTAGGTAGCTTGAAGGATGCAACACATGACAGTGTGCTGGAAATATGCCCTACTCGACGGCAGGCTACAGATCCCAAGGCGTGCCCAGGTAACGGGATTGTCTGTAGCTGGGAAATCTCGTCATGACTAATGTATTAGTCTAGTTATTAGCCTTAGTCCATTTTAGTAGGTACTCCTGACCGTGGTACTCAGGAGTCCATGTCCTAGACATGATGCAAGATAGGACTGGTTATTTATACAAGCACAATCGCCCACGGTGTCCAGGTTATTATACAGGTCATGTCATGTCAAGTAGCCGTCGCAACAGCTTATCAAGATATAACATGTCAGGTTATCAGGTCAAGTGTACTAGTCAGGAGTGCGCCACGACGGCCACTATCAGGTCATGTCAGGTTACTCATGTCAGGAGTGCACCACTACGGGTCACTATCGTGTCAGGCTCAGTTATCCTTCCCAAACATATTACATAAATTCGTGATTATCAAGTTCAGGACAAAAGGCGTAAGGATATAAAATGGACGTAAAATATCTAATAAAATATCAATATACAGGGCTATAGAAGAGCCAAGCTTAAGGAAAATAAAACCAAATCTGACACGCTGACATGAGACCAAGTCAGCCAAAGGCCATACGCTCAGTACAAAAGTCATACGCTCAGTGCAAGTACTCCATACACCTCAAAAGGCAGCGTATGAGGTCCATACGACTCTTTGTCACCCAAGTGAGCGTATACAAGACACACGCTCCCAAAAGGCAGCGTATGGACTCCATACGACTCCTTGTCACCCAAGTGAGCGTATGCAAGATATACGCTCCCAAAAGGCAGCGTATGAGGACTGCATACGACTCATTGTCACCCAAGTGAGCGTATGCAAGACATACGCTCCCAAAAGGCAGCGTATGAGGACTATATACGACTCCTCATCAAGGCAGCGTATGAACTCCATACGACTCCTTGTCACCCAAGTGAGCGTATGCAAGACATACGCTCCCAAAAGGCAGCGTATGAGGACTGCGCTGCGCTAAAAAGCGCGCGCAACTCAGTGGCGCAAGCTAAAAAGCTCGCGTACTGCTCACTGTCTTCTCCAAATCAGCAAGAACTCCATGGTTGAACCCAAAGCTTCAAAAGTCCATAACTTGGTCAAAATAAGTCCAAATCCAACTTTGCAAAGTTCTATCTTGGGTGAAATTCAATTCTCTCCAACATAAGAACATCAAAACCCATAAAAATACAACTTAAATAGATCAAAACCATACAAAACAGAAAATAGAAAAAACTTAGATCTAGAACAATGGAGACTCCAAATCATAAAATGTCAAGTTCTAATGTTGATCACCATGGCCTAATCTAGCTAATGGACAAATAAAAAGTGGTTCTCAAGTGGTGGCAAGGTGCACTTGCCTAAAGGGTGTTGGTGTTGTGTGGAGGAAGGAAGAAGAAGAAGATGAAGAAATAAATGAGAGAGTTATGAGGAGAGAGAAAGGCAGGGTGGAGATAATAAGAGGGTGGTTGTGGTGGAAATGAGGGAGGAGCATAGGCTAAGGTGTTCCAGTGTAAAATAAACCAAACCAAACCAATCCTTCTCCATAAAATAAACCAAGTCGGGTCGAGAACCAATGTACGAGAAATCTAAAATCCGCTAATCAAGAAAATAAGATACATGCCAAAATCCAACTTCGAGTATAATTACGAAATACGGGAAACGGGGGGTGACAATATGTTAGTAGGAGCGACCCAATAAAACATATGTCATGATCAAGCTTGATAAGAATACGCTTACAAAACTAAGCTATTTTAGCATCATAGGTAGATAAAATAATAAGTAAAGGGTAATGATGAAAGAAATCAATTAGTCTAAGATCTTATAAAATCCAAGTTTCGCTCGAAATTTGGGTCTATACAGTCGGCTTGGTTGACTAGATAAGTTAGGGTCTACTAAGTGTTATGGTCCAATGAATTTATCAATATCGTTCACTAGGAAAAGGGTTTGTTAGGTAGTGAGATATTCTACCCAACTTAAAAGAATTAAACTAATGGTGTGATAGGTACAGCAATCAAGATAAAATGCAAGGTTAAGCATGTAAGGAATTGAGTAGAACAAAATCATATATCAGTTCGAAAGAAATGAGTCAAGGTCGGGTCTCATCTATAGTTAAAAAAAGTATCTTGGTTTCACGGTAGGGATTAGAGTCCAGTCTTTTTGACCCGAAAGTCGCAATATGAAATTAGAGTACAAGGAGACGTGTTTTAGTGGCATGTGATATACCTACATGAAGGTAGATTCGTGTAGGTCTTGCATATGAAAGTTGTGGGAAGGAAAAGTCTAGTGTTGTGCTCTAAATGTCCAAGTCACGATAAAGGACACAAAAGAATTTAAATAGAAAGTGGGAGTTCATGAGATAATAATTAACGCACGAAATAATCGATAAGTTAAAAGCACAAAATAAAGATAATTCAGATCTAGTCGAGTAAATCAAGGTAAAATAAGTTAGAAATACAGTTTCTAAAGATATGATAGCCACTTAGATGGAGTATGATTAAGGAACAATCTAATCATTTTTCATGTTTCAAATGGTTAGAAAGTCACGATAAAATCTAGATTTGGGAGAATGTCGAGTGAGTCAAGATTGAAATGTAACCACATGATTTTGTAGATGACTAACAACACTTGTGTATATGCTACTATCGTGGCCATGAGAGATATGATAATTAGCGTGGAATCCTTCTATCTCACTAGGGTGACCTTACTTGCTTCTTGGTCCTCTACCAATATATGATCTAATCTAAAATTTTCAAGTTCCTCGAAAGTTTCTCAATAAAATTTCTAAGATACTCCACCAACACTTTCCAATCATCTTAGGCTGTAAACTTTAATCAAAATTTAAATCTCTAGTCAATCTCGAAACAACCCTTGTATTTCACAAATCGAATAATTATTATTATTATTTTCTCCAAATCTTAAACTCAACATTTAATAAGTTTATCAGCCGAATTTCGTACTACAAAATGGAACATTTAAATACTTCCGAATTTAATTATGTATTCTTAAAATGTGCATATCTAGCTTCCAATAAGTCATAACTACTCTTCAAAAGTATATATATATATATATATATATATATATATATATATATATATATATATATATATATATATATTTCACCAAAATTTAAATATCCATAATCAAGACTTTAAACTCTAAATGACCTTATAAATCATAGATCATATGACATAATTTAATTCAAAAATATTTTACCAAAATTTACCAATCATCCTCAAATTTTGGTCAATCATAAATCATAATTCCACATTTAAAATTTTAAGATCCTTTTCCAAATCAAATTTATATCATTCCAAAATATGTATAGCTATAACTCGATAAATCATAAATGCTCAATGACCTTCAAAAATCAAAACGCAATTCAAATTAATTTGTTTCTCGATCTAGCTATCCTCTTGTGTATATCATCTTGTAATATCAAAACAAAATTCCAACTACCTTTTGGAAGCGGTAATATGCTACTACCCAACTTGGGATTAACTAATCCTTAATATCTTATTCCTAGGAAAATAACTGCCTTTATAACTAAAATAAAATCTAACACATTAATTGTAATGCAATCCATCTAACCATGTGTTTAACCTATGGGCATAAAATAGTGTAGTCATCTTCCTAGTTATTACTAAGCACGAAACTAAGAATTTACGGTAGAAGGAGTCAACAAGATGCAAACCAAGGAGGTCGAACGAGAGTTCGGAATTTGAAGTCAAGAAAGGATGTCAAGTAGGTGGATGAGATTCCTAGATTCTAATCCTATATTATAGGCTCACATCGGTACAATTACGTAATCGAAGTGACAAACTCGACCTGCATGGGCCACCACAAAAACATGTAACGCCCCAGTCCCAAATACTTGAGACTAGATACGTATCATGCCAGCTGTATATACGAGTAAATATACGGCTCGTATGTATACATAAGCTATAAATGTAGAAAGCCAAGACACTAAATCTCATCCACAAAGTTAAATAATGATATAAAGCAACTTTGAGTTTGTCAAGTACACAATAGTTGGGCGGAGACAAGGTCCACTACCAACCAAATTAAATATGGAAAAATATACAAGGAAAAAAAATTTAGCAAGCGAGAGCAATGGCGAGTCCAAGAGCAATCATCACGAAGGAAGGAATGGCCTTAGCTAGAGCACCTGCAAGAAATCACGAAACGCACACCTGGAGAGATTACCAAGCCCTCAGAGGGACGTAACAAGACACATAATATCATACCGATAAACTGAATAATAAAGCTCAACAGAAAATATTCATGAGTAAAGGTTCCTAACCATTCTATGTGGATTTCAATTTAGAGGACAACGTTCTACGCAGGATCTGTCTCAAGCATGTAATAAAGAGTGGCCAACAAGTAGCGCTCATCCGAGACACTATCGGCCGGGTAACACGTAGCGCTCATCCGAGACACTATCTCCCAAATATGTAAAATAAAAGTAGCCCCTACGCTAGTAGCTGTCCCCTCCCCCCAATGATACTATACGTGTGTCATAACCATGACACACAAACACGTGTCATTTCTACCACACTGTTTTAATATAGATAACTGTCAAGTCTTCTAATCATGCATCTATTGACAGTTTTTCCTACGCATGCGCACGGGGGATCAGTCCACACGCAAGTGACCTCTATATGATACTCACAACTCTCACACACAACTCGTGTACAATCGTGGCAAGTCAATGAGACACACTAAATTTGATGGTAGTCTCTTAACTCTAAGCCAATTTATAAAATATAATAATTTGTATCTACATATAATTTAGAAAGAAAAAAATCTTGAAAATAAACACAACATGCATGATATTGAGCAAGAAATTTTAAACAATAAAGGCAAGGTGTCTTGCCTGGTGTGTCGCCTGGTATGGTACGACGATCATGATAATGTCCAGATAGTCCAAAGCCATGGTCGATGTACATCGGTATGAATTCACAAAGACATAGGAACGTGGATCAGTCAGGATAATTGGCGATAGTCGAAAGAAAATTGTGGAGATGGATACATATATAAATCTTTAGAAATATTTATATTATCTCTAAACTATGTTATTTGTAAAAATATGTAATAATACTTTTACTAAATCACTTGAAATTATTTATGTATAATATTTTTAGAATTTATCTTCTACTAGTAAAAATATATTTTGCTAAATAAATAAAGAGAACTAAAGAAAAGATTAGGCTACAACTTTAAGTCTTTGTCAAAAATTATTTGAGCTAGAAAAAGCATATCTCATTATTTAAAATAGTTTAGATGACCAGTCGAAAGTACTAGAAAATCATTTTTACAAATTAGAAATTTTTTTATTTTAATTATGTAGAAAATATTACCCCCTTATGTCACGCCCCGATTCCGCAGAATCGATAGTCGTCCCCCGGACGTGATGCCGTGCGAACCTAAGTTGCGATCGCACAAGACATAGTCATAAGGTTATCCGAAACACAACATCAAGTTAGAGTACGCAGAGAAATTGAATGACACATTTGAAATAGAAGTAGACTTTTTCATTGATAAAACTTCATTTACATTGACTTCATTACATTCATTGTCGCGCGGGCTACAATATGACTCGACTTACAAAATGAACGCCGATGAGATAGTCGTTCCATACATTATATCCCTTTTTACAAGCAAAAACTATTACACATTTCCACCTGCGATCGAGGGAAGCCGAGCCGCCATTGGTCTTCTTTTGTACTGAATGCGGAGTCTTCAAAAGAATTCAAAACAAGCCTTTACACGGACGAGGCTTCAAAAGTGTCCACGCCGCCTTGAGATTTTAGATGGCATGCCCATCGGGTTCGGGGTACCTGCGTGGAGAGCGAGGATCAGTACATTACACTTTGTACTGGTGCGTGGCAAGTTAAGTTCCAAGCTTTATTTGGTTGAATGAGTTTATATGACTTAGTTCATGAATGTTTCTAACCATCCTAATGAATTTTAAGCGAGAAATGACAAGCATAATGTAATTCACGTTGGAACTTACCCACGGCGGGCCGCGCCGCGCCTTATGAGACTTACCATGTTCTTCCCTGTCAATTGTTATCATTTTTCATGTCAAGTGCAATATTACGTGTGATTGGTCACTGACACCATAAGCCATCCTGGACTTAGCTTTGTTAGTCGGGGCCCTTTCAACGCAAGTAGCAAACCCCGCTGAAAGTCCCCGCCTAACCCGTGCTATCATCCAGCACAGCTATACCGTGTTTCCTCATAGGCCGAGTCGGTCCCGTGGCCCCGGGTTGTCGCTCGAGGAAACTTTCTCCTTGTCGACAAGTTGTCCAATGACCGAGTTAAGACATTATTCAGTTATTAAGGTATAGCCTTCGTTCTCTTGAAACTTAATCATTTTACCATGCTCGTGCCCTTGCATTCATTCTTTCTTCCGAATAACACTATCGATTTACTTAAGAAAGGGTCGGGAAGAGAAGGGTCAGCCACTCACCTTGAGTTTACTTCTGGCGAGAGAACTTGTTGGTCGCACTAGACGTCGCCTACGCGATTACCTGAAATCGCACAAGCAACCGATTAGAACACTGCATTATTCAAGGAGTTCGATAGGAAATGCGAGTTCGAAATGCAAGCCATGAAAACCATTGAAAACATTCACAAAACGCATTCAGAAAACAAAGCCAAAACCAACGCAAGCGGCGTGAAAAGCAGAGCAACGGGAGGTCTCTCCCGACTCAGCCGCAGAGTCAATCCTCGAGGCGCAACCCGCTGAATATGGGACTTGGTTCCGAAGAAGACATTCCATAACGAGGAATGGATCTTAATTCAACCGTTCCCCTTCGATCGACTCGGTCGATCCCGACCGAATCGATAGCGACAGTGTTCCTTTCTCGTGCACCCGCGGACAAGTACGGGGCACGATGTAGGGACGGGGCACTACACCTTATTTAATACTATAAAGATATCATATAATGAAGAAAACTAAAATATTAAAATACCCAAAAGTTTATGTAATAAAAATGAAGTAGCATTAATGGTAGTAATAATATAAAGATAATAATAATAATAATAATAATAATAATAATTTATTAGTAATAACAACAAAAATCCAAAAAAAACAATACATCTAATCTTCAAGGTAATAATAATAGTAATAATGATAAATATAAAAATAATATACTAAAAAAATTTAAAGTAGCTAGCTGTTCTCTGGACACTCATAGAAGTAAAAAAATTGCGTGGGAGAGAGAGAGAGGAATTGAAAGAGGGGAAGAGAGGAACTGGCGGCCGAGCGCTCACCTGAGGGTCGACGGCAGCGCTGGGCTCCGGCGAGCGGGGCGGGGCGTCGGCCAAGGCGGAGGAGTGAGCGGCGGAGGCACGGAGGAGAGACGAGCCGGTGGTGGCACGGCTAGATCTCCGTGGCGCGACGGCGGAAGGAACGCCGGAGGTGTCGGCGGAGGAGGTATGCGCCGCAGAAGAGGAAGTAGGGCCAGCCGACGGCGGCTCTTGATGGAAAGACTCGGTCCTGGACGCGGCGGAGCAAGCCGGGGAGGCGCCAGATGCCCTAGGCGCGGAGGATGGCGACGACTGAAGGAACGCCGGAGGCCCAGGGTCGGCGGAGCGGCTGTGGCGCGGAGGCCCAGGGTCGGCGGTCTGAAGGAGCGGCGCGCCGAGTAATCCAGGGGAGCGGCGGGGCCGACGCTGCTCCGGGGACAGGCGAGGGAGCAGTCGACAGAGGCGGCGCTCCGTGGGCGGCTGATCGGGACAGGGCCGGTCAACGGAAAAGTTGGAGTCAGGTGAGGGTTTCTTCCCTTTCGTTACTGTGGTTTTGGTTTTTGGAAAAATGTCGATGATGACGACGGTGGTGGTGTTGGCCGTGATGGCCGGGTGTTGGTTGTGATGGCCGGATGGCGGAGATGTATGGATGGTGGAGGAGGTGACTGATGACGAAACGTGGCGGTGGTGGTTCTGCGTGGAGTCAAGGAGCAGGGTTGCGGATATGGCGGAGAAGGAAGGAGGAGACGACGTTGGTGGCGTTGTATCATCGTGTCGGGGCTGTCCGATACGACGGAGGAGGTCGGTTCTGTTGGAGAAGTTGTAATTGTAATAGAAAATATAGTAGATGGGCGTGGAACACAGACACGATGCACTACACTTGTGGTGGAATATTGGTTTGGTGAAATTTTTATGTGGGAGTACCTCTCCTTATATAGGAGGTGGGAATTCCCACTTGGATAAGGACTAGAATATTTAAAACCCATTTAGATAATTCGCAACTTAATTTAAAATCCAAATTCAAATTCAAATCCAATCTAAATCCAAATTCAATTTAAATCCAATTAAATTCCTTTAGTTTAAAATCAAATCAATATCAAATATAGGTTAATTTATTTATTTAAATCATTCCATAAAATCAAATCAAAATTTAAATTGTCACAAAATTTCAAAATATGTTTTCAAAAAATACTATATTAATAATTTCAAAATTACATATATATACTGATAAATAATTTTTAAAATATAAAACTTGCTTTTCTAATATACATTTTATAATAATCATATTTATTATTTTACTGCAAACATGTAAGGCTTTTTATAAATAAATAATAAACTAAAATTCTATATATATACTTTAAACTATTTTCGATAAATAAATTAAACTTTTTTTTCTAAAATATGTACCTCGACATATTCGCACTCGACGAGTAAGTACGAAAAACAAAATTTTGCGCGCGACGTACAGTACGACATCGAGACGTACAAATACAAAGTAAAATTTAAATATCAAAAATAACCATAAAAGAAAATTTAATTGTAGTAGAAATTTAGGGGGTTTTACAGTACATTCTGCTCTTGCAACTGAGCGTGCATGCGCTGCTGGGCTAACATCTGATGTTGCTGAGTAGCCATCATCCCTCTCATGATCTCCAGAAGGGCCGGGGTGTCCACTTCCACAGGGGTAGGTGGAACTATTGGTGGCGTTGGAAACTCCGGATACTGTGGTCTAGCTGCCGGTTCCACTATCACTTCTTCCTGGATAGTCTCTTGAGGTAGTACTGGCTCTTGTAGCTGGACCAACCTGGTCATGTTGCCCACGTTGCCCTTGTTGTTGCTGTCCAGTTCTGACAGGTACGGACGAGGTGCCCCTAAAGGAAGGGACAAGAGAGCAATCAAACGTACCGAACATGAAGGATCAATGAAGTCAGAGGATACCGGAAGGTCAAGCTAGGGTTGAGAATCAACGAATCATGAGATCAAGGGGAACATGTGTGATTGAGACATCCTATAAATCAAAACAACCACAAGTCTGAAATTAGACCTGCATGGGCCACCACTAAAACCTTGTCACGCCCCAGAACCAGGATACTGGAGAGCGGAGGAATGACTCAGCCAGCTACGTATTACGGGTAGAGAAATACCGTATAATACGATCAATGCTGTCTAACAAGATGAGGGGATGTATGCTACATGAAAGTCTTACTAGGGTCACTTCACATCTATTATCTCAATCATTCAAACGCAAAATAGAAATAAAATACATGTAAGATAAAGCAGTAAGGCATCCCAAACGTTCAGTCAAAATGTTCTTGATATCTGGCTTTACAAACATAGCCAGATGATGAAGCAAGGTATACACAATTGTTTATCAACTGCAGCCTAACTTAGTTACAATTATGTAAAAATAAGTACAAGACGATCCGACTAACATGTCGGTGCCAAACGCAAAGTATAAAGTAATTAACAAAATGAGCAAGGAAGTAAGGAACCCACTCGAGTCCTCCTGCGATCATTCCTCTAGTATTGACCATCTTGGAGGTGGAAGTAAGCTGAGTCCTCGGGAACCGGCTCTAAATCTAGCCATGCAAAACCAGAGAGGTTAAACCTCTAATAGCAAGTACCGCAAGGAAGCACGATATGAGAAATTAGAACCAGTAATAAGAAAATATGATAATAGATCTCTGCTAGCTACTAGGATTCACATAACATTACGATACTTCGAACCAACCTCCCAACCAAACAAGGACAGAAATTGGCCCGTTATGCCCTGATATTCTGATCATCCCGGTTAGTTAACAGAGTAGGTACAGTACACAAACAAATCAATTTAAATGGCCATTCAACTTCTACGGCTTGCTACTATAAGTTCCAAGTTATCCTAGAATTATGCAATAAGGATTCCTCAGTTCTTACTATGTGCAAGCAAGGCTAGTCTATCCAATCAATCAATTGCGCCAATCATGAATTAGACGAGTCCAGCGGGACGCCTGTCATCAATATACAATAAATAATATAAGCAGATACCGCTCCCTGCCCGTGTGGCAGATTTGCAGTATCTGTGGGAACCAGCCGGCCTGTCGGGCGCTTAATAGTCCCAAAGAGGGCTGCCATGTAAGAACTCGGGAACCCATTCTCTCTATGTAATCATTATTTTATTTAACTTAATAGCCTCTATGTTAAGTGAAATCCATGTCGTGGATCATGGTCATTCAGAATGAGTACTTTCGTACGGGGTACGATATGCACGACTCTACAACGATACCGTGCGGTTAAGTTGTAGATTTTACATGGCATAATACAACAATCAAAACTAACCACGAATAATCATGCCTTGACCATAAAGTACACATGCTGCTTTATAGAAAAATAAATAAGTTGAAGCCTGCATGTGCCTGTATGCCAATATTCGGGATTGGCAAATCAATTACAATAGTCCATAGCTAATATGAACGTGTCTCATTCATTTAATTCAATAAGACGACTGTAACACCCAATTTTTCTAAAAATGGTTATTTTTGAAAATTTTATTAATTTATTAATTAATAATGGTGTTTTAGTCATGGTATGATTTTTGGTAAATTTTAGTTTGATTAAAACTATTTTCTAAAGTCATGACTTATGACTTTGGTGATTTAGTATAAACCCTAGTGTAACCATAGAGGTTATTTAACCTAGAGACTAAACATGATCATGTGAGCCTACCCAAGCTTTTAGAACATCAAATTGTGATTTTTAGCCTAAGGGTATTTTGGTAATTTTCTAGAAATTAAGTAGGATTAGTGAGATTTTACTATTCGGACTTTTGATTAGTGACTTGATAATCCCTAACCTAGTTACCCTAATCTATAGGTTAGCAATAACCATAGAATGACTAGGAGAATGATTTTCCTTTTAGTCAAAGTATTAGAAATATCAAATCACCTTTTAGGATTTTTTCCTAAAATCACTCAAAATATCAAGACTTTGGCAACAAAGTCTATGCCTTAACCATGAAGCTTTGAACCCCCCCCATGCCTTGTGGCCGGCCAAGTAACCCCACGACAGCCCCTTGCCCCCCTCTCTCCTATATAGTTAACACTTAGTTCAAAAAAAACAAGTTTCATGAGAAATCAAAAACCAAGAAAAACCTAGAAAACCTTTCACTCTTTTGACCATAACTTTCTCATTACACAAGCTTTGAACCTCTAGTTTTCTCCATTAGGTCACCTACAATCTAAGGGAGCCTAGGGAAGTGTGCTACTCAAGTTTCATCAAGCAAGAAAAGTTGAGGTTAGAGGATACACACCCTCATTTAGTGAAATTCAAGACTTTGTGCACCAAGAGGTAATTATTCCTAAACCTTGTTAATATAGTGTTTTTCTTCACAATTGCATGCATCTAGGTAAACCCTAGCCCTGTTTTTAGGTTTTGTAAATTTTAGGGTTTGTTTGGTGTTGTATCGGACACGTATCCTATTTGTTAAATCATTGAATTTTAGTATAAATTGCTCACTGTCATAGTATAAAATACACTGTTTTCCAAATGTTTTTGAACCAAATTCTAGCCTAGACCTAGCTAACCTAACCCCTATACACTGAGCAATTTTGAGCTGTCGTGTCCAAAACTGGACACAAAGCTCTCGGACACAACACACTGGACACATGCATTTACACTGTAAATATGTCCTGCTACCTAGACACGTTTTCTCGACACATACACCACTTGGACACTTGCCATTTGGCATGCACGTAGGGGCATTGACTGACAAGTCGTACCCAAAATTTGGGGTGTGCTCGTGTCGTGTCGGACACGAAATCGACTCATGAAGGGTCGTTCTATACACAGTACACACAGACACTCGACTTTGAGCGTGTCGTGTCCACTGTACACGACACGTGGACACTTCGTAGTATCATGGACACGAAGCCTATCCATAGGCGAACACATTGGACACAACCATGTGGTGTACGTATCCCGTGTCGCGAACACGAGACATGCGAAAACACTGACACGCAGTCTGAACACGTATTTTAGGGCTTCTGATACGTGTGTCGTGTCCCCTCTACACGACACTGGACGCGTATCAAGCCCATGGACACGAAGCCCAACCCTGACGCACCTCTGGGCACGAGCACGAGGCCTGTGTCGCCTTGTGTCGTGTCCTAGAACGATTTGAAATCGTGTGTGATACGCACTGTATCAGTGTGTGTCTAATTTACCCGTGCGACTTTAAACCCCGTGGACACGCCGTGTCGTGTCGTGACACCGTGTCAGCTACTAGGGACCTAGACTAACCTAGGGGCTATCTTTACCAACCAACCTTAGGCCATCATAGTTCGGTTTGGGGGAGTTTGAACTAACCTAAGTCGAGGGTTTGCTGTCCTATTTCCAGTTTCTGTAAATTTTCCAGTTTTGTAAAAAAATGAATTTTGATTGTATTTTAATGATGATTTTTGCATATAATGATGTGTTATTAGTTAGTGAACATGTTATATATATTAGTGTGTGTGTAGATGAAGTTTTGGGTGTAATTACATGTGTGTACACATGTGTATATATGTGTATATATGTAGGTCTGTATTGTGTGTGGGGTTGGGGGCTGATTCCTGTCTCAGGAAATCTGAACCCCCCCATTCCAGTCCAGCCCATTCACTCCCCCTTCACTGTTCAATCTCACTCTCTTTCACTGTCCCTCTCTCATTCTCACTCTCTCACTCTATATCCTCTCTATATATATATATATGTAATATATAATATTATATATATATATATATATATATATATATATATTATATATATATATATAATATATTATATATGTATTAGTTATCATGTAGTGATATATATATATTATGTTGTGGGTTTGTTATATATAGTATTCCTATTTGACATATGGGTAGTAGGTAGATAGAGTCTATATATATATATATATATATATATATATATGTATAACTACTAGGTATGGTTCTATGGAAAACCTATGACTATGGCCTATGGCCAAGTATTTAGCCCTAATGGCCCAAAACCCAACATGTGACCCTTGTTGACTAAGGGTTGACCAAAGTCAACCTTAGGTCAAAAGTGACTAGTTAACCTAAATGACTAGGAATGACCTAAAACAACTAGTTTGACTAGATTTGACAACCCTAACTTGTTGATTAGGCTTGACCATATGGGTTATATGGATAGCCCTATGAAATTAAGATATGTATGGGGTTAAGTGGTATACTTAGGAGTTGTGTCATGATTGGTGTTAGTCTTAGGGGTTGACTAGAGTTGGCCATTAGTCAAGATTGACCTAATTACCTTGTTGACTAGTCTTGTTTGACCAAAACCTTAGTGGTCTAAGTTTGACCTAGACTTGACCCAGATTGATCATGTTGACTAATATTTGACTAGTTGTTTTGAATGCTGACCAAGAGTGACTTAACCTAGATTTGACTAACCTTGACTTGTTGACCTTGTTTGACTCTATTTGACTTAGTTTAACTTCTTGTGACCTAATATGACTTGATTGACTTGTTTGACTGTAGAGTTGACCAAGTTTGACTTTGACCTAGATTGGCTTAGAATTATATAGATTGCATTGTAGATTTTATTTACCTTCATTTTGGACATGTCATAACTATATTACTCTATTTTAGGATATTGTGACCCTGGTCAGACATCTGATATTACACTACTCTTTCCAGAGTGTCAGGCGAGTATATTCTCTGATAGTTCTTTCATTTACTTGTCATTTACTGTATTTCAGTTCTAGTTAGCTATATGTGATTCTCTGTACAAACACGATTAGTATTGCTGGATCTATTACATGCGACACTCATTTATTCATGTCTGGCCTCTATATCTGGAATCACTACTGGCATCACCTTACTGGAATCATTTCTGGAATCATTGGCTGGACTCATACTGGTTGTAGTGTTGGATTATGGATTCACTTTGGCGGGGGGAAATACTTGAGTAGACATGTGAACATACCTAAATCTGGAACCACCTTCCTTGGAACTATTCTGGAATGCTAGCCATCCCACACTTGGCCGAGTGTGCGTGCCTGATTACCCTAGCCGTTTACTGATCTCAGTATTTTAAAACACACTGTTAGAGTATAGTCTGGACTTACCCTGGAATCATGGATCACTTCTGGACTCATTTTACTGGACTCATCTTGTACTGGAATCATCTAGCATTGGATATGGACTGGACTCACACTGGGATTACATTTTATACTGTCTGGACTTATACCATGTTATTCTAGTTCAGCTAGTTTACTACAGTCTTCTTTGCCGTTTTTTTCTCTTGTTAGTTACTTTACTTTCTTGTACCCTCATGTTTTCTACATCATTATCTGTATAAAACTGCCATACTCATCTGATAACTGTCTAAAAACTGCTTTATAGTCTTTGTCATTTACTTGGGATTTCTAGATGAGATGTGCTCGTTGTCCTGATTGGACCTGTTGAAAATATTACAGATGATACTCCTGACGACACATGCCCTACTTACCATGGACCTGGTGAGGGATTAGCTACCTTTGGTTCCGACTCTCAGGAGTGATTCAGGAGTTTAGCTAGTAGACTTACTTAGCTTTCATGTTTGAGCTTGTTTGTATTAAGTTTAAGATATTGAGTGTATTAGGTTTGTTTGAGATATTGTTTTATATTTTAGTAGTTTAATTTCTGTTGTTGTTAGTTGGTATCTAGATTTCTGTGTTATCTTATCGTGCTTAGACTGTGATTGAGTATATCATATCTTTTACTTGGCTCCCTTCGGAGTTAAGATCTTGGCAAGTACATTATATACACTGCATGAGATTAGTTAGCAACCTAGGACAGCGTTCTACCGCCGATACTGCGGCGTAGGCTGGACGTACCCACTTCTCGTGCCCCTACACAGGGTGCGGGTCGTGACACGTTTTTAGTGGTGGCCCATGCAAGTCTCGAGTATATGTAGTGGTATTCGAACTAGAGATCACTACAGCCTGTGATAGGATTTGATAATAGGCTTAGAGAGAGGATACTCAATCACAACTAGGAAATTTCAGGGATTTGAATCTACTGATTTTGTTCAAATCAGTATAATCTATTTTCGCATTATCCTTGATACTGTCATCCTTGTACCGTTATTGACTTCCTTATGATCTGTCTTCAGGATGGTGGAGACTAGGTCACATCGCTCTGTGCCGGCAGATTCTGAGAGGTCTGCCATTCTCGTCCAGTACAGCCTACAGCTGGGACTGTACCACTCCTTACGTCTGCTCACGTAGGAGTATCTACTTTTGGTAGTCCTCCTCCACTATTCAGAGGACTACCCCAGCTACCCCAGACATGCCTCCCCCGCAGTTTCGTCAGCCTCAGTTCCAGCAGTACCAGCAGGAGTACCAGCAGCAGATGCCATCTGGATTTATAGATGCTGTACAGATGTTTACTATTTCCAACAGTTCCTAGAGTCGCAGCAGACCCAGCAGCAGCGTCAGACGACGGCATTTACTAGAGGCATTGATGAGGTCTATCAGCTGGCTAGAGCGACGATGAGAGGTTGGCAGTCCAGCCACAGGAGGATTGGAACAGCCGCGACAGCAGAAGATTTCGGGCATTCAGGAGTTCAAGAAGATGAACCCCAGGGACTTCTTAGGGACAGAGGGGATTCTTATGCTGATGACTGGATTGAGCAATTGAGGAGATCTTCCGACTGGCGGAGGATACCAGCGGACTCCAGATAGAGGCAGCAGCCAGCCAGATGCGGGATCTTGCCCGTACCTGGTATCAGACGGACCCGAGAGTAGGCACTCCAGGACAGACATGGAGAGTTTTCAAGGAGCTCTTCAAGAGGAAGTTTTTCCCGGATCAGGCAGTCGGTGCTTTGGAGACCCAGTTCGAGAACCTGGTTCAGGGGAACCAGACTGTAGAGGAGTATTCTGGTGAGTTTTGCCGGTTGAGCAGATTTGTGGAGGGCCTTAGCGAGACAGCGAAGGCGAGGAGATTCAGGAAGGGCTTGGTCAAGGAGGTCAAGTCCTTGACCAAGAGTGACAGGAATGCCACCTTTGAGGAGATCCTGACAGGAGCGATGGCAGCTGAGGATGATCTTGAGCTGAAGCTCAAGAGGGGCCGCGACGCTCAGGGAGCCAGTAGCAGTGGAGGTCAGGCCAAGAGGCCTCACATTCAGCAGGCACCTGTTAGAGTTCAGCATCAGCCTCGAGGACAGGATCAGAGGATACAGAGTTGTGGGTATTGCAAGAAGGTAGGGCATATTTGGGAGTCTTGTAGGAGGAGGCTGAAGGTTTGTCTATTTTGTGGCTCTGGTGCCCACAAGATGATAGATTGTCCAGTTGCACCTCCTTATGAGGGTGCTAGGCCACCTGTAGCTCAGCACCAGAGGGGTGGAGCTTTTGCGATGACGGTCGAGGAGACCAACGCTGCAGGTGACGGGTTAGCAGGTTTGTCTTTCCTGTCCTTCTTTTCCCATCTTGTTGTGTGATTCCATTAGTACCTGTCAGGATATGCTTGTGATATGCTAGATAGCATAGTTACCCTTTTGAGACTGTAGAATCATGACCAGTAGGTCTATGATTGCATGTTATCTTTTGACTTTGATTGACTGGGGGTGTGACCTAGAAGGAGTACGACCATCTTAATTTCGAGGACGAAATTCTTCTAAGGAGGGTAGACTTGTAACACCCAATTTTTCTGAAAATGGGTTATTTTTGAAAATTTTATTAATTTATTAATTAATAATGGTGTTTTAGTCATGGTATGATTTTTGGTAAATTTTAGTTTGATTAAAACTATTTTCTAAAGTCATGACTTATGACTTTGGTGATTTACTATAAACCCTAGTGTAACCATAGAGGTTATTTAACCTAGAGACTAAACATGATCATGTGAGCCTACCCAAGCTTTTAGAACATCAAATTGTGATTTTTAGCCTAAGGGGTATTTTGGTAATTTTCTAGAAATTAAGTAGGATTAGTGAGATTTTACTATTCGTGGACTTTTGATTAGTGACTTGATAATCCCTAACCTAGTTACCCTAATCTATAGGTTAGCAATAACCATAGAATGACTAGGAGAATGATTTTCCTTTTAGTCAAAGTATTAGAAATATCTAAATCACCTTTTAGGATTTTTTCCTAAAATCACTCAAAATATCAAGACTTTGGCAACAAAGTCTATGCCTTAACCATGAAGCTTTGAACCCCCCATGCCTTGTGGCCGGCCAAGTAACCCCATGACAGCCCCTTGCCCCCCTCTCTCCTATATAGTTAACACTTAGTTCAAAAAAAACAAGTTTCATGAGAAATCAAAAACCAAGAAAAACCTAGAAAACCTTCCACTCT
This sequence comes from Iris pallida, assembly GCA_029216955.1. NCBI lineage: Eukaryota > Viridiplantae > Streptophyta > Magnoliopsida > Asparagales > Iridaceae > Iris > Iris pallida. The sequence goes on from JANAVB010004712.1 coordinate 58,523, forward strand.
TTTGACCATAACTTTCTCATTACACAAGCTTTGAACCTCTAGTTTTCTCCATTAGGTCACCTACAATCTAAGGGAGCCTAGGGAAGTGTGCTACTCAAGTTTCATCAAGCAAGGAAAAGTTGAGGTTAGAGGATACACACCCTCATTTAGTGAAATTCAAGACTTTGTGCACCAAGAGGTAATTATTCCTAAACCTTGTTAATATAGTGTTTTTCTTCACAATTGCATGCATCTAGGTAAACCCTAGCCCTGTTTTTAGGTTTTGTAAATTTTAGGGTTTGTTTGGTGTTGTATCGGACACGTATCCTATTTGTTAAATCATTGAATTTTAGTGTAAATTGCTCACTGTCATAGTATAAAATACACACTGTTTTCCAAATGTTTTTGAACCAAATTCTAGCCTAGACCTAGCTAAACCTAACCCCTATACACTGAGCACATTTTGAGCTTGTGTCGTGTCCAAAACTGGACACAAAGCTCTCGGACAACACACTGGACACATGCATTTACACTGTAAATATGTCCTGCTACCTAGACACGTTTTCTCGACACATACACCACTTGGACACTTGCCATTTGGCATGCACGTAGGGGCATTGACTGACAAGTCGTACCCAAAATTTGGGGTGTGCTCGTGTCGTGTCGGACACGAAATCGACTCATGAAGGGTCGTTCTATACACAGTGTACACACACAGACTCGACTTTGAGCGTGTCGTGTCCACTGTACACGACACGTGGACACTTCGTAGTGTCATGGACACGAAGCCTATCCATAGGCGAACACATTGGACACAACCACGTGGTGTCACGTGTCCCGTGTCGCGAACACGAGACACGCGAAAACACTGACACGCAGTCTGAACACGTATTTTAGGGCTTCTGATACGTGTGTCGTGTCCCCTCTACACGACACGTGGACGCGTATCAAGCCCATGGACACGAAGCCCAACCCTAGGCGCACCTCTGGGCACGAGCACGAGGCCTGTGTCGCCTTGTGTCGTGTCCTAGAACGATTTGAAATCGTGTGTGATACGCACTGTATCAGTGTGTGTCTAATTTACCCGTGCGACTTTAAACCCGCGTGGACACGTGTCGTGTCGTGACACCGTGTCAGGCTACTAGGGACCTAGACTAACCTAGGGGCTATCTTTACCAACCAACCTTAGGCCATCATAGTTCGGTTTGGGTGGAGTTTGAACTAACCTAAGTCGAGGGTTTGCTGTCCTATTTCCAGTTTCTGTAAATTTTCCAGTTTTGTAAAAAAATGAATTTTGATTGTATTTTAATGATGATTTTTGCATATAATGATGTGTTATTAGTTAGTGAACATTATATATATTAGTGTGTGTGTGTAGATGAAGTTTTGGGTGTAATTACATGTGTGTACACATGTGTATACATATGTGTATATATGTAGGTCTATTTGTGTGTTGGGTTGGGGGCTGATTCCTGTCTCAGGAAATCTGAACCCCCCCCATTCCAGTCCAGCCCATTCACTCCCCCTTCACTGTTCAATCTCACTCTCTTTCACTGTCCCTCTTCATTCTCACTCTCTCACTCTATCCCTCTCTATATATATATATGTATATATAATAGGTTTTATATATATATATGATATATATAATATATATATATATATATATATTATTTGTAGTTTCATGGTGATATTATATATATGTATGTGGGTTTGTATTATATATAGTATTCCTATTTTGACATATGGGTAGTAGGTAGATAGAGTCTATATATATATATATATATATATATATATATATATATACTATAGGTATAGGTTCTATGGAAAACCTATGACTATGGCCTATGGCCAAGTATTTAGCCCTAATGGCCCAAAACCCAACATGTTGACCCTTGTTGACTAAGGGTTGACCAAAGTCAACCTTAGGTCAAAAGTGACCTAGTTAACCTAGAAATGACTAGGAATGACCTAAAACAACTAGTTTGACTAGATTTGACTAACCCTAACTTGTTGATTAGGCTTGACCATATGGGTTATATGGATAGCCCTATGTAAATTAAGATATGTATGGGGTTAAGTGGTATACTTAGGAGTTGTGTCATGATTGGTGTTAGTCTTAGGGGTTGACTAGAAGTTGGCCATTAGTCAAGATTGACCTAATTACCTTGTTGACTAGTCTTGTTTGACCAAAACCTTAGTTGGTCTAAGTTTGACCTAGACTTGACCCAGATTGATCATGTTGACTAATATTTGACTAGTTTGTTTTGAATGTTGACCAAGAGTTGACTTTAACCTAGATTTGACTAACCTTGACTTGTTGACCTTGTTTGACTCTATTTGACTTAGTTTAACTTCTTGTGACCTAATATGACTTGATTTGACTTAGTTTGACTGTAGAGTTGACCAAGTTTGACTTTGACCTAGATTGGCTTAGAATTCATATAGATTGCATTGTAGATTTTATTTACCTTCATTTTGGACATGTCATAACTGTATTACTCTATTTTAGGACATTGTGACCCTGGTACAGACATCTGATATACACTACTCTTTCCAGAGTGTCAGGCGAGTACATTTCTGATAGTTCTTCATTTACTTGTCATTTACTGTATTTCAGTTCTAGTTAGCTATATGTGATTCTCTGTACAAACACGATTAGTATTGCTGGATCCATTACATGCGACACTCATTTATTCATGTCTGGCCTCTATATCTGGAATCACTACTGGCATCCCTACTGGAATCATTTCTGGAATCATTGGCTGGACTCATACTGGTTGTAGTGTTGGATTATGGATTCACTTGTGGGCGGGGAAATACTTGAGTAGACATGTGAACATACCTAAAATCTGGAACCACCTCCCTTGGAACTATTCTGGAATGCTAGCCATCCCACACTTGGCCGAGTGTGCGATGTGCCTGATTACCCCTAGCCGTTTACATGTTGATCTCAGTATTTTAAAACACACTGTTAGAGTATAGTCTGGACTTACCCTGGAATCATGGATCACTTCTGGACTCATTTTTACTGGACTCATCTTGTACTGGAATCATCTAGCATTGGATTATATGGACTGGACTCACACTGGGATTACATTTTATACTGTCTGGACTTATACCATGTTATTCTAGTTCAGCTAGTTTACTACAGTCTTCTTTGCCATGTTTTTTCTCTTGTTAGTTACTTTACTTTCTGTACCCTCATGTTTCTCTACATCATTATCTGTATAAAACTGCCATACTATCTGTATAACTGTCTAAAAACTGCTTTATAGTCTTTGTCATTTACTTGGGATTTCTAGATGGATGTGCTCGTTCCTGTCCTGATTGGACCTGTTGAAAATATTACAGATGATACTCCTGACGACACATGCCCTACTTACCATGGACCTGGTGAGGGATTAGCTACCTTTGGTTCCGACTCTCAGGAGTGATTCAGGAGTTTAGCTAGTAGCTTACTTAGCTTTCATGTTTGAGCTTGTTTGTTAAGTTTGAGATATTGAGTTGTATTAGAGTTTGTTTGAGATATTGTTGTTATTATTTTAGTAGTTTAATTTGTTGTGTTAGTTGGTATCTAGATTTCTGTGTTATCTTATCGTGCTTAGACTGTGATTGAGTATATCAATCTTTTACTTGTCCCCTTCGGAGTTGAGATCTTGCAAGTACATTATATACACTGCATGAGATTAGTTAGCAACCTAGGACAGCGTTCTACCGCCGACACTGCGGCATAGGCTGGACGTACCCACTTCTGTGCCCCCACAGGGCGGGTCGTGACAACGACTAGCCAGTCTCTTAGTTCCAACTAGGAACGCATGATCGATTATTAATCAAGATAACAATCAATGTTAATTTAATGTCAAGATACGATTAATGTTAATAAATGCCAAGACAATCAATCAATGTCAATAAATGTCACTCGGGACAAAATCAGCCAAAAGGCATTATGGCTAGCATTCATGCAGCTGAAAATTATTGGTTCATGCGGCTGAACGTATCGAGCTTATGCGGTCGAGAATTAAATGTTCATGCGGCTGGTTTCGAGTCTCATGCGGCAAGAAGAAGACAGGGCTCATGCGGCATGCGACTCAATGACACGTGGCCATGGAAGACTGGGCTTATTGGCTAAGGACAACGTGCACTTATGCGGCTAGAATTGACAACCTATATACGGCTTGGGAGCTGAGCCTTATGCGGTAAGAAGATCATGTACTCATGGGCTCCGAGATGAGCTTCATGCGGCTGAAGGTCATGCGCTGAAAGTTTTATCGCATGAAAGAGTCATGCGAACTGTTAGGTCATGCGGCCAGATAGGACTCGGGTCCTTATGCGGCCAGGATATAATGCTCATGCGGCTAAAAATGGACGGGACATATGCGGCTGGAAAGCATCAAGCTTATACGGTCAGAAGCTGATCCTTATGCGGCTTCAAGATGCCATACGGTGGAAATCGCCAAGGTCCATCGGCTAGATTACCAAGCCTTATGTCGCTCAGAATACATGCGGCCAGGCACCCATACAGCCAGACATTTTATGCGGTCGAACACTTCATGCGGCCGAACACTTCATGCGGCCGAATGCTTCAGAGTTTATACGGCTGGAGAAGACTTGCCGCATGAAAACTCATGCGGCCAAGCACTGTTTTTCTTCTCCACTTTCTGAGAAGAAGAACCATGGGAAGCCATTGCTTTCCAAGCTCCCTAAATCCTTCATTCCAAGCCCAAATCTGGACTTCCATAGGTCAAAATGGGTAGAAACAATTCTCTAAACATGAAACCATCGAAACTTAGAAAATAACAAAGTTACTAGATCAAAACCTAAGAAATCCGAAAATACATTAAACTTAGATCTACATGAAATGAACCCATGGAAATTGTAAATACTAAATACTAAGTATCTAAGAATCTTGAGGAAGACAATGAACAACAAAAAGAGATCCATCGAGAAGCAACTTGGCACTTGCCTATGCGGTTGGGTAGGTGGGGAAGAGTTTATGAGAAGAATATAATGGTGAGTATGAAGAGAGAGAAAAGGAATGGGACTTTAAATGAGAGATGGTGGGGGTTTGTTTGAACCATCCAATGGCCGAAAATAAATCAACTCGGGCCGAACCCAAAAGCAAAACAGAATGAAAAATGCTGAAATAAAATTGCAGGAATTAATTAACATAAAATTTATGGAATTTAAATCAGAACCATACAGGATAAATATTAGATAAATGTATTAAAGCAGTACATGCATTTTAAATACGTTTCTGGGAACGAGAAGTGACACTGTAAGTATTGTGTCAGATAGAGATACCCGTTTTATCATATTTTTTGGAAGAGTTTACATCATAGCCGGGTACCAAGTTAGATATAGTCGGCTTACCACCCACAGACGGACGCAATCAGAAAAAACAATCCAGACTTTAGAGATATGTTACGAGCTTGCACCCTAGATTTTGGAGGATCTTGGAAGAGTCACCTGTACTTAGTCGAATTTTCATACAACAACATTTATCAACGCAGATCGAACCATTCGAAGCACTATATGGTAAGAAGTATAGGTCGCCACTGGCATGGGATGATATCGGGGAGGAAGATGTAGGCCTAGAGATGATTGTTCAGACGGTTGAAGTGGTTAAGGGGATTAGGGAGCGACTTCGAGTTGCGCAAGATCGACATCCTTGGGCAGACCAGCATCGTAGGCCGCTAGAATTTTCTGTTGGGGACCACGGTTCTTGCGGATCTCACAACTCGTGGAGTCATTTGGTTTGGCATTCACGGGAGTTGAGTCCGCGATACGTAGGCCCATTCGCTATCCTTGATAGGGTAGGCGATATTGCTTATCGTTTGTCCCTCCACCTTCGTTACGAGAGGTGCATGATGTGTTTCATGTATCTCAGTTTCATAGGTATGTATCGGACCCAAACCATATCCTCGATCATTCTGAGCTGGTTGTTGGTACCACTGCTTACGAGGAACAGATGGTGTCCATTTTGGACCGAAGGGAGAAGATACTCAGAACCGAACAATTAGCCTTGTCCGAGTTGCTTGGGGTCATCACTCCTTAGGAGAGTCAACGTGGAAACGTGAGGAGGATATTTGATCACGGTATACCTATTTGGCTCACAAGGTATATTTCTTTCTGTGTACCTTGATTGTCTTGATTCCCCCATGCTTATCACCCTATGAGTAGAAATGCTTGATATCGTAGATTGATAAATATATAATATATATATAATATATATATATATATATATTACTTGCTATTGATTGTAGAATGACTGCTTGCTCGCTAGAATTGCTTGTACTTGGATTAGTCTAGCTTTGATGTTTCGGCCTGCTTGGATTTGAAATTTGAGGACGAATTTTTCTAAGAAGGGTAGAGATGTCACTTCCCGTTCCCAGAATAGTATTTTATATGTTACTGCTTGAATGAATTTATTTAATATTTATCATGCATTTATTCTGTATTTAATTCCTTAATATTTATGCTAATTATTTTTTTGTACTTT
>JANAVB010004712.1:70000-78342 GCA_029216955.1 Iris pallida
GTACTTGTTCCAATCCTGACTGGATAACCAACATTTTTAGGTTTAGCCGCGATCACTCTTAGCACTGGGAAGACATGGGTATGTTGAGGCCGACCTAGATAGTGGAACTAGTTGTTATTTTCATTAATTGTGAGAACTTTGTATTTTCCTTTAAATATAAATCTTGTAAATGTTGTAATAAACTTAGAAATGTGAATGAGCAGCAAATATTATATTTTGTGATTTTAAGCATTTATTTTTGCGGGCTTGACAGCGTTCTACCGCCAACTCTGCGGCGTTGGCTGGCTTGGACACGTCTTGTATCCGATAAAGCGGGTGCGGGTCGTGACAAGTTTTTGTGGTGGCCCATGCAGGTCAGTTTTCGTAAAAGATTGTGAACTCGTGATGGTACGTTAGTTGTACTATTGCGAGCCTGCGCTCAGGAAATGCTCATTCACAATTAGGATTAAAATGATTTAAGATGATGACTAGGACTAGGAGTCCCCTGTACAAATTGACCGTTGGGTAGTTAAGGTTATTATATAGGCCATGCAATTTAGATAGCTTGCTAGATCCCTATAGGTACACTATTACTTTTGATATGACAATGTGATCCAATGTAGATATACTATTCGCTTGGTATGTTAGACTTGCCTAGAATTAAGGCGTTAATTTTGATAAACTGTTTAATTTTCTTTTGCTGTATTAGATATAAATCTTATATCATAAGTTAGAATTGCCTGTTTTAAAATCCTAATTGCTGTAAAGAATTAGTTTGTAATTTCTGATCCTGTTATTCATATATGAATCTCAAGTCAGATTTGATTCAAAGTTTTTTCCCTCAACCATTTGAAATATATGAAATAAATGTTAGGACGTTCTTACTTTCCTTGTCTTCAGTTATTTCCTCCCGATCGATCTTTTACTTTAAGGATTGAGACTTATAGGCAGATATTTATGCTTTCTATCATAGTCGACCTGTTTGAATCTCTAGCAGCTCCTTGAAGTTCTTAGGAATATAGTTGGAGTAGTTTCAACGACTACGATGGCCAGCCAGCAATGCACTGGCGATGCACGACCCATAGGGTTGAAATTATTTCAAGGAATCATAGGTTATGGAGCATTACTAAAACTACCTTCGTTGACCTCTTTAGACCTTGTGTCAATATAAGGTGGAGTATCTGATAGTATATCATATCTGAATCACGGAACCAAGGATTTACCTAGAATATAGAATTTAGAGTTTCATAACTCATTAGTCGACCAAGGCCTTATGGATAGGAAGATAGTAGGAAGACTATATGAACAAGAACACCAGGTAAGATTTTGATTCTCTCAAAACTTGAACTACTTGTGCCTCCTTTCCAAAAATCTTGCCTACTTATTTTTGACTATCTTGACCAATGTTGCTATTACAACCTAGTTTTGCAAGCTTACTCTTTTATCGAGCTTGATTCGAGAAGTATGTTTATTGGGGACGCCCGCTAACATATTGTCTAATCAGAATCATTGTATTACGGTCTGATCAACCATGATGCATTGGTTCGCTCTTCATCTAATTATCCTACGCGGATTGAGATGTAGATGTCTCTAGGATCTCAGCCGCGACTGCTTTGACAATTCCTCTTGAATTATACCTTCGCTTTGAATCACGTAATTATATCAGTGACATCTCTTGAACTCTTCATTATTTTTGTCTTTCACTGATTGGAAAGATGAAAGCTCGTAATTCATAGATAGATACCGAGTATCCCATGGCTATGATAGTTGTATACACAAGGGTAGCTACCATCGGCCAGCCTGTGACTGGAACCTTGCCTTGAGTTACTAGTCCTCCTTTCAACCCTAAAACCTACTATCATGGTCTTCTAGTCATTGGAGTCCGAGAATGATTAAGATCTTTCCCCTTGATCAAATGCCAACCTAGGAGACTACCTATTCTTAAGAGACCAAATGTTGTGAGCCTCTAATTATTTGTTGAAGCTTAGTTTAACTAGAACCCTTGTGACAATAGACTGGCAGGCTTGACACACATAGAAATTCATGACCCAGTTGTTATGAACCTTTTATGATGTGCCCTAGAGTTGGTTACCCCGTCGATAACTCTTGTACATTATGGACGGGTAGATCATTCTATTTTTCGACCGTGTGTCATTGTACACACTCGTTTTCCATTTAGTAAGGAACGATCCTTGACTGACTTATATCTACCGTACCCGTTATATCGTGCCTCATTCCTTATTAACAAGAGTCGAGGTACAGTATCCGGACTTTGGAATTCTTCTAGCCTTATTATTCCTAATACCATATCCTAGCTTCTAAGGTGGGTAGACTGTAAGCCTTCTAGGGATATATGAAGATTACCGATTGATTAGAATAATTTTCTATTAGAATGATAGTTAGTGCCCTATGGACTCCCACTTTCCATTTAGATCATTTTATGTCCCCGGCAGTGTCATTAATATTTGGAGCACGAGATCAGCTATTACCTTCCAACAAATTTTATATACAAGATCTAGACGAGTCCACCTTCATCTAGGTATATCATGTCCCACTCAAACCCGTCCCCTTGCACTCTGTTCTTGTGGTACAACTTTCAGGACAAAAGGACTAGCTATAACCCTTACCACAGTACCGGTATACTTTCCAACTCCCACTAGAGCATCAACCTTGACTCAATTCATTCGACCCAACATACGGTTGTGACCTACTCAAAGCCCACTACGCACATGCCACTAGTGGGCCACCCAATTGAGGCCTCATGTGCTACTTAAACACAAAAGTTACTGAGGGCGCATTTTTGGGCTTTAAGGATCTAGCTAACCAACCTGACGGACAACTAGCTCAACCTCTTGGGTAGAAGCCTACTCTAAGTTACCCTGACCTAGTAGAAAGAGTTAGGATCTTGTCCCGTCAATATAGATTGAAACCCAAGGTTCATCCAACCAACGAGTGTGTCCAAATAGGGAACCCATTAAGACCCAGTAAAACCCATCCATGCATACTACCATTTTTGGACTGTAAAATCGAACTATTTGGAATAGGTTCCTGTACCTATGATGTAGTCTCCGCCTTTAGAATGTGAAGTCATTCGTAACCCTTAGTCCATCTACCTGGAAGTCGAAACAATCTTGTATTTCATTTATACCCTTGCTCGTGTGTTTAAATAACCACGGAAAAGACCACAACCTTGATTTCTCAAATTTTATTCTATTGTGAAACCTTGTTTAGAATTTCGGGAACAGAATTTCTGTATTGCATGGATTGCAAGCCCCTCTAAGAGCGAAGGGTTCTTCGATGCAAGTGACTGGACTAGAGTAGCCCAATCTAGCAAATAAGTTAATGGTTCATAAATCTTCTTTTATCTGCAGTATCGGATACTCTCTACCGTCCTTGAAGCTTCATATTTGATCTCGGTTAATCTTATCTTCCTGTCCTTTCTATTTTAGAGTAACGAATAGTCATGTTTATTATAATCTATAAATAATTCTTAGCTACTTGTGTAAATGTGTTGCTTGTTAAAGTTTGGATTGCTTGAATGGTAGGAGAGGATAATAGAGGCCGTATGTAGTAATAACTATTGGTAGCAAGTTTAGCAGATTATAAGCTTTTAGTTTGAGGAGTAGGGTGACCAAAGGTAGGTAGAAGTCCTGGAGGCTATATGGCTAGGAGAAGAATACAAACTATTTTTGAGGAATTAAAATTTGGGAAGATTGTGGTAATAGTGGATTTATTCTTTTACCTTTATTTTTGAATTTCAGACATGGTTATGAGTTAGAATTTCGAGGACGAAATTATTTTAAAGGTGGGTAGATTTGTAGCTCCCCTTTCCGAAATTTTTCAAAATATTTTTATCATTATTTATTTTATTTAAATGGTGATTTTTAGATTTTATAAATATTATTATTAGTTGGCATTCAATGACATTTTGTATAAAATGGGTTTTGTGCATCTTGGGATTATTAGGCTGCGCATAATGGTATATATACACCATTATTGTCTTATTAAATTTTGTTACATTTATTATTATTTTATTTGAGGTTATTATATAATATTATTTTATTATTATTGGTTGTCGAATAAAGGTTACATATCTATATATATTCATATTTATATAAATAAAGCTCTAGACTGATAATAGAAAATATATATATATATTATATATATATATATATATATATATATATATATATATATATATATATATATATATATATATATATATATATATATATATATATATATATAGAGAGAGAGAGAGAGGAGATGAGGGGTGAGGTGCCACCCTATGGAGGGTGTCTACTTGTCACCCCCCACTGCTATCATCATGCACCCATGTGCTTGATGATAGCATGGAGGGGTGACAAGTAGACACCCTCCCGTGAGGTGGCACCCTACCTCCCTTATATATATATATATATATATATATATATATATATAATATATATATTATATATATATATTATATATATATAATATATATTATATATATATATAAATGTTATATGTATCATATAGAGATATAAATATAAAATATATATTGAAATATAGAAAAGTGTATACGAATATATTATATATGTGTAATATATAGATATATGTGGGCGTATATAGATATTATTTCGTGTGTGTATATATATAGTACATAGATATATGTATATATATGGGAATTTATATACATGCATGTGTTATTATATAAATATATGTATATGTATAAATGAGTATTTATATATGTAAATAAATAAAAAATAAATAATACTAAGGCCAACCCAGCCTTTAGCTCAGCCCGAGCCCAAAGCCAGGCCCGGCCCAGGCAGCTCAGCCCATGAGCCAGGCCACCCGAGTAGAACTACTTAGCCTTTCATCCCGGCCCGACCACACATGCCCAAACCAGGCCAGAAGCCCAACCACCCAGTGATAATCGAGCACAGGCCGATCATCTGTTTGTACAGCCGCAAACTGGGAAAACTCGCACCTATATATGAGAGATCGAGGGACAATAACTCGAAAACCCTAACCCACCGTATGCGCCCCTGGGCGGCTTCCATACGGTCCGCGCGTCGCGAGCGCGGAGTCAGCCGGCCAAGCCACAGCAGCAGCGCGCGCGGGAAGACGACAGCAACAGCGTGCAGAGGATAACAACTTCGGCCGAGAATTCTTCGCGCACGAGCAATCATTCGACGAGCCATTCCTTCCGGTACATAGCTAACCTATACCCTTTCATATGTATTAGGTTAGATTTAAATCGAACTATAATTGAGTTTGAAATCGCACGAAGTCGATCAAAAACCCGTCCGAAACAGAGCGTAGGACAGTCCAATTACCCGTATTCGAGGATCGATTTCGATCGATCCAGTGAATGTTTATAAATTCCACTTGAACACATGTTAGACGACCTATAGGCCTTCACAAAAGTTTTTACAGAAGCCAAAACCATCGACTACGTGTCGAGAAATCGAATCCCGAACTTTGACGAAAAACCTGTTTTAAAAACATGAAAATTCATCCACGACGTGCGTTCTGCCATTTCGGGCGACGTGGTCGCGAACCGAAAGCATCGAAAGGTGCGTATCGGCTTCGTGGACGTGTGGGATTTGGCGGAATTCAAATTGGTCGCGTGTGCGCGACGAATTTGACACGTATCCGTCGGAATCGCCCCGTATTCGTGCAATACAAATTCAGTCATAACTTTGTGCACGCTCGTCAGATCAAGACGAAACTTGTGCCAACAGGACCGTATCATTTTTCTGGTCATGTATGCCAAGTTTGGTCTAATTCTGAGATAGTGGAATCGAACAAAACCGTTTTGTGGGCCCACGTCCGACTCAACGGGCGATTTTGTGCACGGCCCACCGGAATCCAACTCTGGACATACGGTTGGGTTCGTATCGAAAAACCGGACCTGTTGACATATAGTTTGACGACTTTAGAGACCATAGACTCTGGCATGCTTTTCGGTGCAAAGCGGGTCCAACGGCAGATATCGTTTTTGTCCGAAATTACCGTTTTGTCCCTGTATCCAGAATTGGACTTAAGGACAGCAATCCTAGCTAATTGACTATTCTGAGAATGTTGGTACTATTTATTTCAGCATTTGGAGACTTTTGCATGTGTTGACTGATTGTGGCTCATTGAGTGATATGGTATTTTTGGTTTCACCAGCTAAGACCTCAGGCAAGTGCACTTTCTGATTGCTTTCGATTCATAGTAGTCTTTTATTTTATCTATACATATATTTTACTGTTTGTTGACACGCTCGTCACACGGAGTAGTCGGGAGGGGAAATATCTTAGTAGATATGTGGACCACCCAGAACTATCCCCCGTGTCTTTCGTGAATGCTAGCAGCTGCACACGACACGTGCAGTGTGCCTTATTTACCTCTAGCCGTTTACATGTTGAAACTAATATTTTACACCACATAGGTAGATGTCTTTTTATTTTTCTTTTACTTCTCAATCGTGCCATGTCATCAGTATTTTCAGTTTGCATATCTCTATGTTATTTTCATGTCTTGTTAATTCTATTGTGTTTTTGCATTGCCGTCGGTTTTATGTACTTGTTCCAATTCTGACTGGATAACCATATTTTTAGGTTTAGCCGCGATCACTCTTAGCACTGGAAAGACATGGGTATGCTGAGGCCGACCTAGATAGTGGAACTAGTTTCATTTTCATTAATTGTGAGAACTTTGTATTTTTCTTTAAATATAAATTTTGTAAATGTTGTAATAAACTTAGAAATGTGAATGAGCAGCAAATATTATATTTTGTGATTTTGAGCATTTATTTCTTGCGGGCTTGACAGCGTTCTACCGCCGACTCTGCGGCGTAGGCTGGCTTGGACATGTCTCGTATCCGAAAAAGCGAGTGCGGGTCGTGACAGATAATTAGTGTCCCGATATGCCGACTGGTTCCCATAGATACTGCAAATCTGCCACACGGGCAGGGAGTGGTATCTACTTATACTGGTATATATACTGATGACGGGGGTCCCGCTGGGACTCGTCTAATTCATGATTGGCACAATTGATTATTGGATAGACTAGCCTTGCTTGTACAAAGTAAGAACTGAGAAATCCCTTATTGCATATTTCCAGGGCAACTTGGAACTTACAGTTAGCAAGCTATAGTAGTTGTATTGCCGTTTAAATTGATTTGTTTGTGTAACGTACCTATTCTGTTAACTACTGAGATGATCAGAATGTCAGGACATGACGGTCAACTTCTGTCCTTGTTTGGTTGGGAAGTTGGTTCGAAGTGTCGTGATGCTGTGTGAATCCCAGTAGCAAGCAGAGACTTATTTATCATATTCTTAACTCTTATCACTGGTTTTAATTCTCATGTCGTGCTTTCTTGTGGTACTTGCTATTAGAGGTCTAACCTCTCTGGTTTTGCATGGCCAAATTTAGAGCCAGTTTTTGAGGACTCAGCATACTTCTATCTCCAAGATGGTCAATACTAGAGGATGATCGCAGGAGGACACGAGTGGTTTCTTACTTCCCTGCTCGTTTGCTACTTACTTTATATTTTGCCGCTTGGCACCGACATGTTAGTCGGATAGTCTTGCACTTACTTTTACATAATACCTTGTTATATCATCTGGCTATATTTTGTACAGCCAGATCTCAAGAACATTTTGACGCGTTTGGGATACCTTACTGCTTTATCTTACATGTTCTCTAATATTGCTTCTTGTTTGAATGATTGAGACAATAGATGTTGAGTAACCATAGTGAGACTTTCATGTAGTATGCACCCCTCATCGTTAGACAGCATTGATCGTATTATACGGTATTAATCTATCCGTAATACGTAGCTGGCTGAGTCACTCCCCCGCTCTCCTGTATTCTGGTTGTGGGGTGTGACAACTATAAATTGTATCATATTAGATACTCTTATGTCATACAAGTCATTTTAGTACAAACTGGATAACTGACTCATATGACATCTAATCCATTTATGGATTTTTTTTTACTCTATGAGGAGTTGTCATTTCTTGAGTTTATAAGAATCATACTAAGAGTATTATATTTCAGAATGCTATCTTCAGTTACATCTTGTACTGAAGCTGTATGGCTAACACATTTTATACTTTACATGATCAACATATTTTTTGTATATGTCATTTATTTTAAAATTATGCTAAAGCATGATCTTGTGAATTCTAAAATGAACAGGTACATGCAGCAGCGTTTTAAGACATTAAAAGATCTTAAAAAGCAAAATTGTAGTTCTTGACTATAAAGTCATAAAAGAACTTTACAGATCTCTTGACGAAGAGTCTGTCTACTCTTGACGAAGAGTTTATCTAGAAAATTAATCCTAGTATCATCGAGGAAGATGAGGTTAGCCCATAAGTAGTCAC